>OMLB01054867.1:0-16518 GCA_900302555.1 Myripristis jacobus
CATGCATACACACACATACAGGCACATGCAGATGCACACGCAGCATAGAATGTATTCAGGCACATACACACACACACACACACACACACACACACACACACACATAAAACCCCTCCTAAACAGAACAGGACATCTCACACATGAAAATACCCTCAATCATCCAGTGCTAGCAAGACTTTTTTATTTATTTATTTTAAGCACTCATGGAAGCACACAAAGGACAGACTGAGGCATTCATGGTGGTGCCGAAGCCACCTTGATACCCTGAATGTGCAGAGCCGCAGCCCCCCTTCATCTGATTGCAGACCCAAGCAGCATAGCCTTAGGCCTTCAAAATAAAATGCAAATACATCAATAAAATGGAATAAGTGACATTATCATTTATGGCCCTGTCTTATTTGTAGCGTTTCTCCTTTGCTTTGATCTATCAGGTCTATCGATCTATATAGTGTAGTAGAAAACACTTAGCAGGGGTAAAAGCCAAAGAATAAAAGTGGGTCATTAAAGCACACCTTAAAAACAGACAGGCCCTTAGACATTGCCTATCTACAGGCCTGCACATATGGGTAAGGTTGTTTTGACAGAAGAACCAGTTATCTTCTCCCTCAGCACCCTCCTCAATTGGCATGCCACTTTTCAATGCCAGATTGTGTAGCATGCAACAGTGACCACACGTTTGAAGGTGAGAACAGCAAGCGTCCCCCAGTCTTATCCATGCAGCGGGATACTGAAGAAAGATCTCGAATGAGCGCTCTTATCACACACATGCACAGCATGTGCTCAGCTGGGGTTAAGCACCAGTGTCAGCAGCTAGAGGCGCAGAAAATACACACTGCCAACTAATGAAATTCAAATGTGCTACATGTTAGCATTCAATTTATCATATCTGAGGTTATTCTCTTACAGAACTAGTGTAATATCGTCTATAATGCACCTGTCCTTGGATGCCTGGTTTAGTGAATTGCTCAGTGTTGTAAGTTTGAATGGTCACCTCCCCTATTTTAGCACCTTCACAGCTCAGTGCCTCAAAATGCATATTAATAATCCCAGATGCACTAAAATATGCCCATGTGCTCCATCTGTGTGTCTAAAGAGGAGGGTGCTGAGGTACAGTGTGCATCAACAGCTCAGAGCCCAAGACACAGTGAGTGTGTGTACAACAGGAGGAAATAGACCTGAAATGTAAAAAAAAACACTTCAGAACATGCATGTGCCTGTGAGACACAGCTGAGATACGAGCCTGCACAGAGCCAGTGCAGACGGCTGCATTTAATTAAAATAAGAACGTAGCTGTTGCGTGTGGTACAAGTAAAAAACGAATCTGATACGCTTTTGGTCAAGACAAGGGATCAGTTTGCGCAAGTAAACAGGCTTTTGCAGACAGGTTGATAGATAAGCTGCAGCCAGATGTATTATTACTACCACAAATGTTTCTCAGATACCGCTGAGAGATCAGAGTGATTTGAAATGCATGCAAAACATGACAATGAACATGTACCCTACAAAGAAGCATCACATGCATGTAAACACAACAGATGGAGACAGCTCTGATTATCGGCATTTTGGGTGTAAGAAATGTGGCTGAAATGTATCCGGTGGAGATGAGGGTTGGTCTTTGTGGCGGCTTCGCAGGTTCCACTCCAGCCTAAGTCCTTTGCACGTCATTTCATCTGTGTCCTGTCTGCTGTCTTTTTCTACCGTTACTGTCAAATACAGTAAAAACAAACAAACAAAAAAAACAGCATAAAGATGATGCTGACACACCAGAACAGTAGAAGAGTTGTGTATCTACCACCAAAATGCAGACAGGAACACTTTTTTTTGTCCAACTTCTTCAGAGTGGCTATGTACTTGGTTTTTAAATGTCACTTTTCATAGGGTTCCACATAAATACAGACTGTGACAGCTGAGAAAAATACTAGGAGTGAGTCAAATAGTCAGTGGTGACAAAACAAACCAGATTATTGGATAGGATAGTGTTTTTTTTGCAACACTGACTCTTGGCCGATTAGTATGGACTCATTATCCATGGTCAGAAAAAAGAACAGTTACTTTGGATGATAGTAATGTTCGATTTGTGTGTTTGTGAGCCTTTATGACCTCCTGGCTGCTCTGCACATGGAGCCTACAAACAGCAGACTGCTGGCAGCTCTAACTAGGATATCAAGCAGACGGAATGAGTTTCAATTCAAATAAGAAACCGGAGCATTTATTATGTCCCAAAGTCCTTCCAGTCCGTAGTTCGTTTTACCAATGATCCTCCAATCTTTTCTTCCCAGTATTTTTGATTGCAGCAGACTACTGGACAGTATGATAATACCTTCAGTTTCGGTTCTACTTTGCCTAAGAAATCTGTAATGTACTGTGCATGGAGAGCAGCTTTGGAGAGTGAGAATAAGGGTTAAGGAGGGCTTCGGTTCAATCTAACCTGAATAACTGTATTTGTATTGACTCAAATGACAGCAGCATTGACAAATCATTGTGATGTGTTATTTCCAATCACAGTATCCTGTCCTGAAGCCCTTTTCCATTTTTCTCCTCCTGCTGGAATAAATCAGGGTAATGTAATGGAGATCAAACCTACCTGCACTGTTGACCCCTTCCAATACTGTCAGTGACACTGAGCACATGCAGCTTGGGCTCTTTAACATTTGATCAATCCCTAATAATAAGGTATTGCTGATCACTGACCTAATATTGGAACATTATATTGACATGATGTGGCTGTGTGAAACCCAGATAAAGCAAAATGACCCACTACCACCATAGTATCTCCTTTCAGTTATACCAGTTTGCATTTGCTAACCCAATCCCTGACTCAGATTTCAGTCTAACCGTTATATGGAGTTTGAATAGTAAGTTCATCATCTAAGGTCTTCATTACCTGCTCCCCTTCACCAGCTAGAGGGATTTACCAGGGCATTATTTGACTTTTTTTAGAGTTCTCCATCTCAGATCTCTAATCTAGTAACTCATTTGCTTTAATTGCTTTAATTAGTACCATATTGTCATTTTTCCTTGATCACTTGTGGTAAAATTTGAGTGCTATATTCTGGGTAGTGGTGTTAAGTGGTTTAAAAACAGTTATAAGTAACTTTTTCCATCTTTTTTTTCTCAGGTTTATAACTTTGATTGCACTTTCATTGAGTTTTATATATTTTTTGATAAATCCCTGGCTGTTCTGACTGGACTGCTGCTGGCTAGTTTTAGGCCACTTTTCAGCCAAAGATTGTAAGCATAAGACTGTACACAACACCGTGAGATCACAGAATTGCAGGAAAGGATATCTTCTCTATATCATCTGAGAGAGAAGTACATGGACTCGCTGGTGTCTTTTGGCCCAGTGCCTACTGCCTCACTGGGTGAGCTGGACTGAGGTGGACCCTGGCTTAGTCTGGGGGCTAGACTCAAGGTCCCTGTCAGCTCAACCCCACAACGACTGGACTGTGAACCTTGAAAGATTGCTGGCAGGTCTGGCAAACTCGCCAAAATCCACCTCCCTCTCCTCCTGAGCCTTGGCTAGCAGGTCAGCAGTTATATCATAATCCCAACCAGGGTCTGAATCTCCTAATTAATTTTTGTTTTCATCCTGAAAGTAACTGCTGTACTCTGCTTCAGTGTCACTCCCTGTGCTCAGGTCTTCAGCCATTGTCACTGTATGAAGCACAATGTAAGAATTCTTCTTGCACTCAGTCTAGCGACTAACAGGCTAACAGCACTAGAGGGAAAAAAAATCAAGCAAAAAATGTATTCCATAATTTCACCTTGAGCATCTTGAAAATGATTACATCATCTAAAATGCTGTCTGGCCAGGGAGAGGAAAACAGAATATCAGATCTGCATATGTCCCCTCTAACCCCTGAAAACGACACATGCCTCTGCTTATTAGACTACCACCAGCGTTTGTCCAACCAATCAGAATTTGAGTCACACAAGTGCATATTGACCAACCAATATACCAACCAACCAGAGGACTACTGCCCTACAGTCCAATGAGTTACACAATTGTCATCCAGTCTTAAAAATGACCATATCTGGCTAATGTATCAGAAAAACTCAAATACTCAAGTATGAACCTACTTATCGGAGCATGCCATCCCCAATCCTATTCAATCTGGTTTTAGGCCTGGCCATAGCACTGTGACAGTAACAACTAGAAACATCAGTGATATTAATACCTTGAATTGCATTCAGGCTTGTCTTGCACTTGTTAATTGATCTGTCAAAGGCATTTGATTCTGTGGATAATCAAACTCTTCTTAAGCAGCTAGAATATTATGTATTACTATAAAAAGTCTTGGGTGACTGAAATGATTCACAAATTATATCTCTGAGAGAACTCAAGCAGCTGTAGCAGATGGCCACTGTTCATGTTTTTTGAGTGTGAATAAGGGAGTGCTTCAAGGTTCTTTCTGGGGCCCCTTTGTTATTCGCTCTTTTTATAAAGAGACAAGATAAAAAAGTTGAATACATTTGTACACAGACAGGTGTATCCTAATTTTTTTTTTTGCACTAAAGCAACATCATAAATCTCTCTCTTAAACTGTATGACATAATTGAATTTCCAAACTTGCACCCATGCAATTTTACAAGTCACAACAAATGCTGTTTTAAACTTTGCAAATACAGTTGTTTTTTCCCCTTTCCAAGAGAGTTGGAGAGAATGAAGGTGACAGGTGAAGCACAATGACACAACATGTTGTGGGATAATAAGCGAAGCATCAGATCCTACCCCTGACTCACATTTCCTGGCACAGTGTGAGGTAGCAAGCTGCACAGGCAGAGGTTAGCTGAGAGAGGTATGGCTGTACTTCATTATTAACAGTATTACCATTATTTTGATTTATAGGCATTCTGCAAGAGAAATGAATTGTCACAATTTTTAGTTTATAAATCAAACTGCTTAGACCCAAATACACCTAAATTCATGGTACTTTTTCCCCTAAATGCCACTGAGTTACTATAGAAATATTACAGGTCTGAATGTGGGCACTGCCCACACCGAAGTGAAGGTTTCTACTATTAATAAAACTATAGTTGAAAGTTTATATACAAGCACCATGGATCTTGACTGGGTGATAAACTTTTAAAAACATGCTGATGACTTGACTAAGTCACGAAGTACAAAATTGTCATTTTTCTACAGAAATAAAGCTTCTTTTTCCAGGAATTTAAGGAAAAAAATGTTCAGGCTGCTTTTCTGTCTATTTTGAATTATGGAGCCGTTATATGTGCACACATCTACATCTATGCTAAAACCTCTGGATAAGGTATGTCAGTCCATCCTCAGTTTTCTGATTGGGTTTGGCTTCCGAACCCATCACTGCATTTTATATGAAAAAGTTGGGAGGCTTTCTCTGGACTTGGGAGGAGAACAGCACTGCATTTTGTGTATTTGTAAAGCTCTGCTGTACAGACTTTCTGCTCCCTGACCTGTCTTCTAGAGTTGAGCTCAACTGTGCACCCTAATAGGTCCCAGAATTACCTTGTAATTGAAAGTCACCGTATAAACACTGAGGTCAGAGAGCTAGCCTTCAATTATTGTGCCCCACACAAGTGCAATAGTCTGCTGAAAAACACTGTACAGACCCGTTTGTACAGACAGGTATTATAAATCTTGCTATTTATTTGAGCTTGTTATATATATTCTTGTTAGGGCACTGTTGAAAAAGAGAGCTTGTTTATATGGTAGCAAAAATGACTCCCCCCTGTTCTCAGCTTTCTATTTACTGTGAATTATCATTTTACATTCTTTTAATCACAAAAATTCCTCTGTTACAGTTTTCACCATCATGTTCATTACCTAATAAGGGTTCTGATTCCTTTTTTGATCAAGTATCTGGTAAGGAACAAGAGTGTACTCCCATAGCCTGGAACCGTCAACCTACCTGATAACTCTTTCTGACAAACTTCCTTCCAGTTGTAGGACCCCCCCTTTACTCAATATAATCAATATCCTCCCTCTGCCTACCTCAATCTACCTCAATCACCCTGCCTCTGTAAGCTTGAAAACCCTTACCTGCATGTTGATGTTCTTAATACTTACAGTCTTCCCATTATCTCTAAAGTCTTTCTTTCTAAAGTTTTTGAAAAGATAGTACCTACCCCATTAACTGACTGGCTCTCCAGTGTTTTTTAACAGTTTTCTCAGTCTGGCTTAAGATGTCGTCGTCGTCGTCATCGTCATCATCGCTCTGGCAACCCTCAAGGTCCAGTGTTAGGCTCACTGCTGTTGTCTGCTTACTTCACACTTTATCCTTCGCCATGGTTGAAACTTATTTGCTGAGCTGACTGAACTTGCAAATTTAGAATTAAGCCTTTTCCACAGTTTAAAATCTTTCAACTCAGCTCTGGCATTCCACCCACGCATTGAGGATTTCAGAGGCAGCAACAAAAACATCCTTTAATAAATAAGGGGGACTGCAATTTCTACACACACTTTTGTTTAATCAGGGCTCAGTAACTGTGCTGTCCTGTTTTTTGGCACCTATTACTCACTCAGCTGTCTTGGGGCATCCCTCTTTGATTATGCCCGCCCATTCCATTGCTTTCCTAATAAGGTTCCCCTGAGAGTTTTCCTTTGCCTTGCAGTACCTTGCTATGTCCTGCTAGAATTTCCTACTGAATTTCCTCTGCTTTGTTTTGTTTCCTCGCACTTGTGTTTCTGTATGTTTGTGTTTGACCTTGTGTTTACAGCTGAGAATCCAAGAGTCGTCTATTTTCATACTTGGTCAGCCATTAGGGCCTTCAGGTGGCTGACAACCAAGTCAATGTGTTTAGTCCCAAACTGAACAATTAAGTTCAACGAATGCATGTCAGTGAGGGTCACTTTAAACTGATACTTTTCCCATAGCAAGAGGGTCAAATAGCACAAATGGAATTACCTATGTGAAGTTATCTTAGTCTCCTCCTCTGCTTTTCTTTCAAAGAAAATGGTGAGATTTCATTAATGCAATTTTCTACACTTTGCATTTCTAATCTAATCAGTGTTGTTAAAACTGAGCCAGCTCAGTGACATTTACATGGAAACAGCTGACAACCAACTCAAACCATACAAAAATGATTCATCATTTTCAACTTAGAATTACGAAGCAGGAAGAAAAGTCAGTCTCTTATGAACTAAGTGTCTTCTGCTTTGTGAGCACAGAACAATTGAACTGATCTTCCAGGGGGCGTCCAATCTGACTGGCTGAAAAAAAAAAGCACAGTGAAGAGGAGAGTGGGCCAATGCAGAGAAGCAAAGATAAGAGTTATCACTGGATGAAAAAGTAGGACGAAACACTTTTTTCAGTCACTGTCCCATTTGTGCCAGTTCAAGTTGAATATCTTTTATTTTTGTCTGCTCATCCAGAAGGTACATTTGACAGCAAACTGAAATGTTGTGCATTTAGTTCCAAAAACATTCGAAACATTCATCCATGTTGGTCTTCATTTTGTGTGGCAGAGGTAGATCTCTGTCCTGACTGGTCCTTATCAGCCAGTTGGCACAGGCTGCTCCCCACCTAGAGCAGGTGGGACAGCCGAGCTATAAGTCTTTTCTGTCACCTTTTAACAATCTCTTGAACCTTAAACCATCATCATTGACAACACTTCTTGAACAGTTACTCTGATGTATGTCCCTCTGTTTCAGAACTGCAGCGACAAAACTGCCTCAGTTTTCACTTTCACTTTCACTCTTAAGAAGTCTGTGTATTGCGAGCTTAAATGCACAAACAATAGCCTGTCCATAATAATGATAGACTCCTGTGAAAGGCAAATTTGCTGTAGAAACAGAAGTTCATGCCGCAACTCATTTTCCTCAGGACAGCAGAAACAGGCAGTAATGGCGTGGAAGGAAGACGTCACCTCCTTATTACAAACGGTTAATCCAATCAAAACCTTTTAGCAATAAGCCCAGACAGCAGTGAATTTCTGCGCTCCCACAGCAATTAATTTGCCAAAGAGGTTACTTTTCCTCCTACTTGGTATGTGAAATCTTTTGTCAAAGACCTCCATCATAGCCTGCTTTCCCCAAGGACTGTTAAAGATGATAATTTCCATGATGTCTAGTTTGTCACAGTGCGCAGCCTTTTGATTCATGTTTGTATTTATGCACTGAGGAGAAGGAGTCCAGTAATGTTGTTTGTTTTGTTTTATCCTCTTAGAATGGGGTTTTACTGATGAGGGGATCTGAAGCAGAAAACAAACATGAGTAAATTGACCACATAACATATTTCTGCATAATCAGTCTAGCCACTCCTGTAAGAGAACAACTAAACAGTTTCATCTGAGAATGATATATCCACCATTTGAAAAATGTGACACCTGCTGACAAAATGAGTTCTAGCTGTGGACAACTACAACTAGATTTCTTCAGCACAGTTGTTAAAGAGGGCATCTGTGCTCAATATGTCTTCCATTTTTGAATAAAGGAATGATAAAGATGAGGATAAACTCACAATAGCATAGTTGCATGTGTTATCACAATTATTGGCTATTTTGACACTTGCCTCAAATTTTGATAATTTTAGTGGGATGGTAAACACAGTTACAAATGTGAATTCTCATACTTACCACAACTCTTGAGGATCGTCTTCATTGTTCATTTCAGTTTCAATGTTTTTTTTCCCCCAGTAATACTTTCCCAGAGGGCTGAATAAGTGTACCTATTTCACTTCCAACAAGTGGAAAATAACCTGCGTGTTGAAAATGAAATAAAGCTCTCCTAAAGTGGAATTCATCATCTAAAGCTGCACCTGAAGTACATTTTGAGATGCAGCTCAGCACTATGTCATGTTCTTCTAGAAATAACTCTGTAAAGGACTTTTTATTTGTAGCCCCTTTTTTCAAATTTTTTAAGTTTACAGTGTATATGGGTTTAGGACATTATGATGAAGCATACATGCCCATTTATGTGTCATAAGTTGTTGCGGCAATGGGTTTGGGTTTATACCATTATGTTGATTTTGTTATGGACCATTTTTGAGTTGAAAATTAATATAGTCAGAAATCCTTCCAAAATACACCTGGACACAAAGACTTTGAAACCACAAAAGTCTCAGCTTTCCCGTCATACCCGATTTATGCAACTCCAAGACTGTTCAGGCTCCAGTATGCAGAAATACACCATTTTAGAATAGGCTGAAATAAAACATTTGTACTGCATGCAAGAAACTGCATTGTTATTGCCCCAAACTGCATGGGATTGTCATAAAGGGGGCATATCAGTGGATACCCAAAGAAGCCACTTTCATTCAGATATCTTGAGGTGAGAGGTCAAGGGGTCCCTTTTGAAAATGGATATGCCAATTGTGGAGCAATATTTTTCCACTTTGCTGACCTAGCATGACAGCTTGGTACCAGTGGATTCCTCAGTTTTGTCTGGTTTCATATGACACTAGTAGCATCACTGAGCCCACTACAGTGTCTGAAATATGGTACGTAATCGGAAAACACCAGCATCCCTTTGTAGGAACAATACCAAATCTGCGTGCGATGCTGGTGTGCTACTGTTAGTTACTATGGTTCAGTGAGCCTAGCGGATGGATAGCAGGTGCAGATGAAGGCTGCCAAACAAGGGCACACAAGTAAGGAAGAATAAAAAAATAGGAATGGGTTCTCATAGGATTTCCTTGAATGTGAAAGTAACTTTTATTCCCTCTGTAGCAAATAAAGGTTACACTCCCGCACACCATCTGCACTACAACATGTTGTTTATTTATTTATTGCAAAGTTTCGGTGCATCGACCTTCCTCCTCCGCAAAACTCTCTCTGCACAGAGTGCACCTCAGATTCTTAGTTTCATTATGTTTTTTTGTACCAAATGGTGACAATGAAAACAGTTTAAATGAGAACTTACATTTTTTTTTGTCTTTTTTAGTTGCACATTTGCACACATGTATAATGTACAATAATGTCATTGCTACTAGGCATGACAAGGGTTGTTGTCACTGAAATGCCAAACTCCATTTTCAATACCCAACTTACCCATCTTTAACCGGCCTACATTTTTCAACCTCTTCCTCTGCTGTGCTGGTGTCCCAGCGGCTCTGTGGCTGCTTGCGCTGAGATCAAAATCCTGGTGCTGGCACTGAGAGCTTGTAAGAGACCGGCTCATCAGTAACTCCTGCTCAGGGTCAAGTCCTACATGCCAGCCCAGGCTCTGCACTCTATTACCAGCCGCTGCAGTCTCTCTTCTTTTAACAACCTGATCGGCGCTCCATTTGGCTTTGTTCTATGTTTTGGCTCCCCAGTGGTGGACTGATCTTCCTATGAGGATAGCAGAGTCACTCCTTGTCTTACATCCTGAAATTTTCACTCAAAAGAAAAAAGTTTGCCATCTGCCATTTGTCATTGACTTGCTTTATTGTGATTTTTTTCTCCTCCATTTTCCATTCCTTAACCACTTACGGTAATTTCTTATTTTTCCATAAATTTCCCCTTACATAACTTTCTTTTTCTCCGTATTGTACAACAATGCCACATTCATTTCCTTTATCTGTGGGTTGCAACACTTCATTGAATATACATCACACTTAATGTAAACTGTGCCACATGTTCCAACTAAAGCCACCATTGTCTTATGGGTGCACCATTACATCAAGCAGAAAATATCTACATGTCTTGTGAATCATTTTCAGACACGTTTCCATTAAATTCAGCAGGACACATTTGGTATTTTGAAGACCTTGGGATTTTTTTTTTTTTTTTTTACCAGAAATTAGTTCTAATTTTGCAGGTTTGAACAGAGCTTGGCCACAAAGCAATTACAAACCCACCAAGGGGATCGAAGTGAATCATATTAATTGTGACAATTTTAACATTCACAAACCATAATTAAAGATATTTCCTGTTAGGTTTGTCATACCTCTTTGGCCTATACTCTGTCAGTTGCAAATAGCACAGACAGAAATACTTTTACTTTGGTCAGTAATGCATCACTTTGAATGTGACCATCAATTGCTCTTTGCAAAGTTGCATCAGAGCACATTCAGGTGATTGATGCGGTGAGGTTATTGAGGGCTTTGTATGTGAGAAGAGGAACCTTATAGCCAATGCAGAATTTTAAAAGTGACCCAGTGCAGTGCTCAAAGAGTGGGGGTTATGTGGTCAGTGAAGGGGGTCCAGGTTCTGTCTTCTGCAGCAGCAAGAATCATAAGCTGGGTGGTTTGGAGTCTGTTGAGGAGTTTATTTGGACTACCAGTGAGAACAGAGTAGTTGCAGTAAGAAATACTTGTCAAAGTCAAACCAAACATACTGCTTCTCTTCTTAATGTGTCTTAAACCTTGGAGTAAAAGTGATGATAAATCACATGTCACTCACACTTAATCAGTGAGGATAAGCAATATTCATCGCAAGTGAGGCCATAGTGGAGAATCAGGGAGGGACAGCTACTTGTATTTTATACAAGCAGAATATATTGGTAATTTTATTTTTATCTTATTTTTTTTGCTTTTTGCATCCTAATCACTACATATGTCCTTCAAGCATGAATGGTGGGGGCTATAGATCTATTGCCATCCCTCCTCTGATGCATTTATTAGTCATGTGTAGTATTTTAGAAACTGTTGGTTTTGATGAAACTTGGGTCAAAGATGTATTTAGCCTTTGAGATACAACTTGTATAAAATCACAGGGTGCCCTGAGGGGTTGAACCTAAGCAACTTCCCTCCAGTGATGCTCTCTGGCCTTGGAAGTAGAAACAGTGTTAGCTTTCACCGTTGCAATGTTTTGCACTGCTCATATTTATTCATTATAATAGTTTTATCCTTTTGTGACAAAAAAAATACAAATGTTTGTAATCCATATCTTTCATACACCAACTTTTTGCATTAATATTCCATAGATGTTTATAATTTATGGATTTTATCTTTATGCTATATATTCTTCTTGTGATTTAATATTCTGTCCCATTTTACTTTAACCAATGCAAAGACAGGGCAGTTTTTAGAGCAGTTATCCAGGATCATTAGTATTAGATTTTAAGTCGCCTATCTGAAAGTGATTGCAGAGCTTGCTTCATGGGGCAGGCCACCGGTGCTGCTTCTCCAATTTACAGACAAGAGCAATGTGGCATCAACAATGCATTCTTTTTGTTGCATCAGAATACAGCCCTCCTGTCATTAGGCTGACAAACTGAGGCTTTCCACATGGCGTTGTGTCCATGAGTATTAATTTTCTTTCTTGGATGTCTGGAGTCTCCTTTGCACTCTGCTGTGGTCCAGATGTATAACTACTGTTGAACAAACAGAGGACCTTAGTGGTTCACAGGAAGAGATTGCAAGCAGCCTTATCTGTCTTGGACCAGGTGGCAGGAAACCGCAGGAAGACAGATGCTGCTGATGGGAAGGGAGGTGGAGGGAAGCGTGTGAGAGAGAGTGAGAAAAAAAAAAGTGACAGAGAGAAAGAGACCAGAAAACAGAGGGTTCAATTTCATTTTACAAATGCTTAAGAAATTTAGGCAGGCAGTATCAGGGTCCTCCTCTGAAAGTTTTTTATGCTCACTATATGCAATTTTGTGCATTTTTACACTGTTTGGCGTGGTTTGTGTCACCTCTGTTATTGATGAGCTTGTAGACAGCTGGAACCCAATTTCATCCAAAACCAATTTGGCATGCATTCATATGTTACATGATTGATTGCTGTCTACAGACAATATTCAGGTTTGCTCAAAGATAATATATAACACAGAACTCAAGCACATTTAGCCAAACTTCTTTATTGAGTATTAGATTACCATGTAATTCTTGTGGACAGCTGCAGCATACTGAAATGTTTACATGGTGCGTAGAGGTTTCCTTGGTAACCACAGCTGTTGCCCCTGCATTTGTCAAGTTGTGTTTTTTGAATCCCGGTTTTAATCTGGCTTTTTAAATTTTACTTTACTGCTGGAAAATGAATATCTAGGAACAAGGAAACAGCTGGAGAAAGTCATGGGGTACATCTACACTTTGGTCGGCGAGCCCCAAAAAACTGTTGGTGAGTGGAAAATCAGGGCGACAGTCATGTAATGTGAACTCGGCATTACCACACCTGCGCACTTTGACATTCAGACCCACAGCTCTGATACACTTTTCTCCCCTAATGAGCAGTCAGGCCTTTGGATGTTGGTGGCCACTGACAGGTGTGTTTGGAGCTGCTTTTAGTTTTTGCCTTTTGTACATTGTAATTTTTACTTATGTCTTGGACTATTGACTGTTTGTAGGCCTTACTGGTTTTACTAAGTTGCTATTTATGTGCAGTTTTTAGTCAACCATTTTTACCTTATTTGTATTTTTGTTTAGGGTGTTGTTTACTGGTGGTTTTCTGTGGTTGTGTGAATTTGTAGGTTTTGGAACACAAGTGTGTATTTGGTGAGGTCCCGGTCCCCGTCTCTTTTTGGCACTGGCTTAAGCCGAGACTTGCCTCTGGTCTGTTAGTTTTTCACTTCTTTCTTACCCCAGGATTCCTTGCGGCAGTCAGTAGCTGGATTTTAGATTTATGTTGAATAAAGTTGTTTTATAGAAATTACTCCAACATTTTGGGCAAAATACCGTTTTTTCCAACTTACCCAGACTAGATATTCGATGCCATTTTCACCTCTGTATGTCCAGTGGTTCAGTTTCAGTGGGTAGCATTTCATGTTAGCTTAGCGTAAAGACTTGCAGTCTATGGTAGTGATTAGCCTAGCTTCATCAAAATGAAAGAACTAACCTTAGAAGGAGGGATAAATATGTTCAGTGGTTATAATCCTGTAATTGAACTTCTCTGTAAGACACACAAAGAACATTCAACACAGGATAAATATCAGTGGAGCAGAAATGACAGACAAAGGTTGTTCTACATTACGCTAGATCATACCGGTGAATCTGTCTGCCTTTTCCTAAGTTAACTAAGCTCAGTCAACTTTGCTCAGTTTTAACCACAGTGAATCTCATTCCTTACAGGATTTTCACAAAACAAGCCAAAGTTATGTGGAGCAAGACCCAGCAACTGGATTAGCTGTTCTCAAATAAATGATAGGGTATTTTTACCTTGATCAGTCTATTTCTTGAACAGCGACTTCAATGCCTCCCAGCAGAGCTCCCAAGTGAACGCGCAGCAGTTGCAGGAGCCAGAGCAGGCTGCACTCATGAATGCACTGTCACCATGAATGATTTTGTGACTAGGCTGGCTCGTGTGGGCCAGGTGGAGTGGGCAGGGCCAACAAAACTACAACTGTGCATATCCATTGAGCGCCACAAGCAGCCGCCTTAGAAAAAAGCCCACTCAGCGTATACACTGAGTGAGCAACTTTTGGCCAGAATGAGCAGGCCACAATTTCTGATGCTCAAATTCACTCAAGGGATACATGAAAGAGTGAAACCATCACAGGAATTTATGATAAAATATGCACCATCGTGATTAGAGTAATTCATTGCTTTTTATTACACAAACTGTAATACAATGTACTATACTGCGGTGGAATGAATTGCCATCATACTTCAGCAACTGAACACCACAGCCAGCAATCACAGTGGTTGTCTAGGCTGAGAGATACATCCAAGTCAAAGTATTAATCTAGCAGCAGGTTTCTACAGCTGGCCGCCTGTCTGAGATGACTAAATGTCCTTGTATTTCTCCCTGCGGGGTGAGCAAGCATGCAAATACACAAACACATACACACAGAAGCTTCGAGAAACACATGTGTCCCTTAAACTCTGAAAGTACTTCTTTAAGGGAGAATCAAAGTTACAAAAGACATTTTTTTTTCCCATATTGTACGACAGTGTCACATACATATTCTGTATCTGCTTGTTGCAACACTGCAGCTGCATCAAACTTGCCTCAAATGAAATATTCAAACGCAAGACACCACTGTTTAGCGGCTGCAACATTACATGAAAAATAAATATCTAAATGGCTTCTGTATCATTTTATACACATTTCCCTGTGATTCAACAGGACATATTTGGTGTCTTTGGAAACCTTGGGCTCTTCACTACAATTTTAAAATACAGTTCTGTGGGTTTGAACGAAGCTCAGCTGTGCAGCAGTGACAAACCTACTCATAGTTATGGCAGAGTTGCTGAGGTTAAAGGTTGTCACATTCACATCCATTCACACCTTACACATAGAAAACACACACAAGGTCAGTGGAGATATTGATGTGCCATGATAACCTTGAGAAACAAAAAGGAAATGAAAGGCTTTTTACAGTCATCTACTGTGAGGCATTTCATCTCATCAAAAAAAAAAAGAAAAAAGAAAACTCTTGCCATCCTCTTATTTCTCATCCCTTCACATTTTTTTTTTTTATATTATTGTTCAAGAAAACCAGAGTTCAGGTGAGAGAATGCAGCTGTCGGACCCGGCTCATGAACCATGACAAAACCGGGAGACATGCAGCTGTTAAACTGAAAAGTGTACACATTTATTACTAAATATACAATAGCTCAAAAACACTTCAAAGTTAACAGGCATGTCAGCAGATGGATGAGTGATGAATAGAGGGTACTGTATAAAATAAAATCTAGACAGAACATGGCTAAAAACAACCAAACCAGAACATGGTGCAGAGGGAGAACGTGCTCTGAGACAGCCAGGCCTTAAATACCAGTGGGAGACCAGCCAGCAGAGATGGAAGACAGTAAATTACATTTACTTATGCCACTGTAACTGAGTAGCGTTTTGTGTAAGTGTACTTTTTAAAGTAGTTTTTAAAATGAGTAAATTTTAATGATCAATCACAGATTGTGGAACCTTTCAAAATGAGGAGGAATCTGCTTGTACCTGGGTCTACTTTTTGTCATTTCCAAATTTCCAATAAGCTGCACGATGAAATATTGCACATGGTCAGTGGAAGTGAGTGCCGTTTAGACTCAGCTGGCAAAACTGAACTATGGATAAAAGGGGCATAACGTCAGTGCGTTGGCCTGACGATGCGAACCATGTAGACTCCACCATTATTATGTGCTTTTCCCACATTTGTCAGTTGAGTCTACAGGGTCCTCACTTCAGTCACCTTGTGGCACAATGCACCTATTAACAGAATGTAGTTTGAAGCATGCTGTCTCATCCCTTTATATCTTCATGGAAAACATCACACCTTACACAGTTACAGGTTTGAAAAAGTAAGTCTAATTTTTATTCCAGGTACATTTTAAAAGAGCTAATTTTTACTTTTACTTCAGGAGTTATATGTTGAACTACTGCTGTAAAAATCTAAGTAAAATATCAGCAAAGTAACAGTACTTATACTTGAGTTGCAATTTGTAGTACTCTTTCTACTGCTGCTAGCCAGGTGCTCCCAGCTGCAGTGACTGACTGATCGCCTCATTGACAGACAAGAGGAAACAAACAGGAGATTGTATCAGAAACTAGGGGGACTGGCAGCAAAGTGTGGTGCCAGCAGTAAACAACCCAGCCAGGTCCTGAACTGGAGTGTTTTAAGGCGATTTTAATAGAGAGGCCACAGTTAGTGTGACAACATCAGCCTCCATGAGCCTCTCTGTTCATGTGGAGAGCCCAGCCAGCGATGTAAAGTAGCCAACACCACATCCCAGTAGAAGACCAGGCCCA
>OMLB01054867.1:16538-35371 GCA_900302555.1 Myripristis jacobus
CACCAACACACTCCCAAGACAGCATCTGGGTACACACATACACACACACACACACACACACACACACATCAGCTGAGCCTGGACTGGAGCGTGGCCTCCTCACCATCACAGCTGTGGATAACATTAACTTTAGTGTAGCCAATAAATCCACTAGTGAGGTGTATATTTCCTAAGGTACAGTCAGGAAAAAGTACAACATATATACTTCCATATACAAAGAAAAAGGATAATTATGACACACATTTTATTCTATGAAAATGCGTAAGTAAGAGGTGAAAAAAGCATCAATGATAAAAAAAAACAAAAAACAAAATGGAGAATAATCAATTTCAGTCAGTAATTCTAACCACCTATAAAATCATGAAAATATAGTGCGAAAACAATGGACTATTGCTTTTCCATGAAAAAATAATTAAATATAATTCTATGCATTATCTGTAAATATACATATCTTAATATCTGATATCAAACCAGTACATATCAGTAATGATGTTCTCTTTTTCACCCTTCAAAAACAATTATATAAAAATAATAGCACCAACAGGGAGAAGCCGTCTCCTTTCAAAACTGTCTTCGCCCTCCATTCATGTGTTTCCTGTGTTGCTAGCTGGTAGCTGCTGATGCGACCAAGTTGCTTTTTTCTGTTATTAATTATGAGTCCATGGTGCACACCTGAGCTACGGGAGCTGCTTTGGCCCAGAATGCATGGTGCTTCCTGTAATTGGGCCGGATCGAGGTCAGTTCACATTCACACTGCAAGCAAACCGCTCCAGAGTTCATTTGTAACTTAAACGAGACCACCTCCTCAATGGGGTCTCCTTCAGGTTGTTTTTGACCGGATACAAGTGTGATTGCTTGTTACACACCTGCCCAAACAAACCGCATCAAGGGGGTAAACACACCAGAAATCGATTCGGTCTGACTAAACAAGGCAGGTGTGAAAACGCTCTTAATTAATGCCATCCGTAACGCCTGTGTTTACCTTGCTGTTGGTGTCAGAATAGGTGCTCTGAAACTATTTTCATATCTACGCCATGTAGAAGTAAGGGCTGCTCAAAGCCAAGGATGCGTTGTTGATAGCACTGCATGACAAAAGCTATGAAGGCTTCTCTTTTCAAACGGTCAGACGAGACTGGATGTTTGCATTACCAGAAAAGGATGTTGCTAGAAATGTCTATATTTACATCTCACTATTCAGAAATGTTTTCTTATTGTATTTGTGCACGCCTTAGGGTCAGGGTTTCATCCTTGTACAGATGTGTCTGGCATCATGCATATAGATATACACATCCGAGGTGCTATTTTACATAGTATTATATTTTTACTTACTAATGGTTCTCAGCTGTATTTGAAGGATCCACCCAACTGGAGCAGCCTACCATGACGTAGCAGCCAAAAAATACTGCCTATCTCAGCTGCAGCCTTGGCTTTGAGAAGCAGTTGAGGTTCAGGAGGTTAGCAGGTTAAAGCAAATCCACGCTTGACTGATGAAATAATTTTTCTTTCTATCATGTCACATTTTTCAAACTTCTACCACATTCAGTGAAAATGGCAATCAAAAATCTTATCACTTTGCTTGGTTTGTGAGCCCAGCGGTGACTCCTCACTGCTCTCCTGGCCCGTCTCTCTCCTGGCTGTGTGTCAAACAAACCAGTGCACAGTGCACACACTGCTACTGACAGCCTGCATGCACTGCTACTGACAGCCTGCACACACAGCTACTGACAGCGCCTGATAGGGGGAGAAGAGTCACTCCTCCCCTCCCCCTTTTCGGTCAAGCCAAGTTCACAGATGAGCTCAGCTATAAGCCAAGTTGAGAATGAAACGAGGTAGGTTACCTGCCTTTTAGAAAGCGGTCATAGTATTTTTCAGTTTAGAATGGTGACCAGAAAACTCTCAATCAGTATTCAAGTTTTATTACAACCTCTGTGTGTATTTCTCATTTACCTTAGCTTTGTATGTTTTTAATTGAGTTTGTAACTGCAATGCTCAGTTTCATTATGCCCTCTTCATTTGGATGTTTTACTTTTGCTTAAATTGTACCTCGATGTCATTGTAAATGAGGGCAACCTCACTGATTTTTGAGCCTGAATAAAAGTTGAATGAAAATGAATGAAAATAAATGAATGAATTTGTAGGGAAACCAGTTGTATAACAAATACTAAACACTACACTACTCCACTGTTACACAAGATTGCATAGCTATCTATGGTGTTTCACTGCCTCTCATCATCATCATCATCATCATCACCGTAACCATCATTATCTTCATTATTATTACTATACATCACTATTATCATTATTAGACATTAGTATCTTCTGGTCCTTGTGCCGCCAGCTGACAGCTCGTTTGAACGTATCAGTAAGTTTGCCACACTTGGCTGCATCTAATGCCCTCTTTATTGTAAAACCCTGTCATGTCTTTCTTTTTCTTCTTTTTTTTTCTTTCAATTTTGTTTATATGTGAGTTCAAACTGTGTATTAAGGCCTGTTTTTATCTGTGGACACACTCTCTGGGTGTATTTTGTTGTGGTATTTGGAGGAGGGGTGCTGTCAGCAGCAGTGTGTCCATCTATTTGACACACAGGAAGAAGACAATGGGCCTGGACAGGACATCTGGACAGATCTTTTGCCTTTTGGTGCAGATCTGAAACACTAAAGTGCATAATTTGGCCCAGTGTGTATAGTTTCTAATGAGTAAAAATTTGCGTGTGGATACTCTGCAGTCCATGCTAGAGATTTGCGCTGCCCTGGTGAAACCGCTTTAAGTCAGGATCTGCAATAATTTATTGACTGCTGATCGTGCTGAAATCTTACAGTGGGTACGGCAGATTAATCATATGACTGTTTTTCTTTCACCACCCGACACCCCAGCTTAAAAGCCTCTTGCTAGTTACATCAGCAGGTGAGAGGAGAAATGGGGAAGGCAATCTGGTGCAACATTCAATCACTTTATTGTCAAATGTTTACATAGACCTTATCCATACTAATTGGCTCTAGAATAGTGATGTAGGAACAAACCTTCGAACGTATTGACCTTTTTTTTTTTTTTTGTTTCCAGAGACTGGTATTTGCCTTCCAAGCACAAACATTTATCATAGTGTGTTGCTGTGTGTGTGTGTGCATTTCCCTCCCTCACAAGTAAAAACACAAATTTTTGTTTCAGGCTGGCTGCATTTGGTCATTATCTTTCATGCTGTTCATAGCTTTCATCAATTATTTAGCCCCATTTGATTGTGGACAGAGTTTTTGATGTTCATATTAATTGTTTAAGAAATACACTTACTAGCACACTGCTATTCACTTTCTGTGATTTCAACATGCGACTGTACCATTTTGAATTCTGCCTGGGCGTAATTACAGCTTTTTAAAGGAATGCTGCAAAATTAGTTTTCCAGGCGTTCTGAATGCGGGGTTTGACTGCACCAACACCAGTGGCCTTTATCTCTACACTTTTCACAGATCTATGCATTTAAAAGGATTTTGTCTAGGGCAGTTATTACTGGTAGGAGCAAATGCTCGGGAGGGAGATGAAGTGGAACGGAAACCTTCGACAACATGGCCCAGAAGGAGTAAGCTGGAGGGAGAGATTTGGCTGCAGAGAAAGGCAGAGGGAGAGAGAGGTTTTTTTTTTAATCACTTTATCAGCAATGCAAAGGACATTCAACAGGCACAAGCAGCAAAAAGCAGAGTTGATGTCACTGAACTGGCATACAGTGGTAATCATTTATAGTTTTACAGAAAGAAATGCTTTTCATGTTCTGCTCAAAAGCATTCCTCGTTTTATAACCTATGTCATTTTAGAATTATTTATTTCCAACCGCTCAGGGCTCAATCATTGTCACTTCTATAGACGCTGTCTGCTATAAAAGGTCACCACTAGAACTGTGTCAATCCAAAGCCTTGATAATGGAAGTTATTCATTTTAGTTATTTGAATTCAGATGGCCAAACCCATATACATGGTATTTATTTATTTATTTTACTCACTGCTTTGTACATATTACACTTGGCTTTCAAATGTAATGACCATGGTCCACATATTTTCATTATTTTTTAGTTCTGAAAGGGTGACATTTTTCTAGCAGGTTAAATCACTGGACGGAATATGGAAGACAAATGTGTATTGCACCAGCGATGCCTTTCCTTTGTGTCACCAGTATTTTATTGTTATTACATCAGAATCATGTTTCACAGCAGAGGGGTTTGTTTCCTCACACTATTTTCAGGGAGTCCCAAGTGTTTTCTAAGCTCCAGTCACATCCCGAGCTAACTGGTTTGAACAGATTGTGTCTTTTCTTTTCTTTCCTTTTCTTGTCTTCTCTTTTCTTTTTGTTGAATTTTCCAGCAAGGAATTGCAAGTATCCCAGATACAGTATGGATGGACTGCAACCTAAATCTGCAGAGTATACTGCGTAAGCATTCTGGAGATGCAGACTGGACAGTATGGAATGCAATATATACACATCAGCTTTGTACATGTCTCTGATGTGCAAGGTCCTCCATAGAAGTAGGGAGTACTCACCTGGGTGGGAATATAGCCATCTGAGGAGATCCAGGGCCATGCCCCCCTACAAGCTTTTAGTGCTCTCTCTAGGTTTCAAAGAAGGAAGATCAAACAATGGAATTGTCTTTAAATAGCAGTTATTTTACTTGGTAGCAAACATCAAAACATCAGCATTATTATTCTGGTCTCAGAACTCCTTTCTCTATTTGAAGACTTTGTACAGTTTACATAGCAGTAGGACTGAATGTAAAATGAACAAAATGGGGAAATAAAAGTCTCCTTTATTTTCCGCCTTTACGGTAGAAACACATGTCTGTTTTGTTTAACATCATAATAATCACACAGTGCTTAAGCAATTCAACATGAGCATGGGGACAATTAAGTGTTTCTGGACTCGTCCAAAGCTGACTGGCATTGCACTCACATTGTGCTTTGTGCTGTAGCCGAATTGTGTGGAGATGAAATTCTATCTTATAGCACGCCACTGACAATGTGGACAAGCGACTTGGCAGGACATGCTCACACACACACACAGACACGCGCGCGCACACACTCACACACACTCAAACAGTGTGGGATGCAATCTGTTTAGAGTGAAAGCTTAACTTTTGTGTTTGTGAAGTGGCCAGTTGCATTTCGTCGGATTGGATGAAATGCAATTGAAAATACAGCAGACCGAGTTAGATGCAGCGGCCCGTATTACAAAAAAGTAACTGGCTGGAAACACACTTGGATTCAGCTTTGTGTCCCGCAGCTGCTCATCACCCGGTGATGAGCAACTCACTTGCAATAACACGATGTACTTTTAATCTTAATACCCACAATTCCCTTTTGAGTCATCTGTTTATTTATATAATTCAATCTGGAGAGGGTTGCCATGGTCCGTGTCAGCTTCCTCTCGACCCTGCTTGTTCCATTTGATGTTAAATGACAAATTGTCCAAAAACGTTGAAGAAGAAGGGTAAATTTGGGGGTCAGAAGGCCTGATTTAGGGAGATACAATCGATTGTTGTTGATTGCCTGATTGATTAATTGATAAACATAGATGACAAGGAGGATTTATGCGCACACTGAAGGACAACGGCTATTGATTTTGTGATGTAATTGTAATACAAATCAGCACCATGAGTGACTAAGCATCTTACCCAGTGACTGACAGAAATGAATCATGAAAGACTGTCTTTACTACTGCATCATACCCCTTTTTGATAAGTAATCTTGCCTGGGACCTGACGACCACATTTTCAGTATTTTCCGTGAATGCAATATTTACATGCAGAATGTGATTCAGAAATACTTTAGCCAGTGATGTGAGACGACAGGAAATAATCACCTAAATTAAGTACTTCTAGACTTTTTTTTCCCTTTTTTTCCCCCCGAAAATGTCTAACTAAAATATTACACACACACAAAGAGAACATGAGCATGCCAAACAATGTGCTGGCATTAAGCACTCGTTAATTTATCTCAGGAGCAGAAAAAGGGAGAAAATGAGGAGTTTAATGGTGCATTAGTGAGGAGCCAGTGGAACGGGCCCTGGGCTGTGTGTTTTGCAACTATTATGAAAACCAGCCTGTCACACACTTTAGCCTGAAAAAGCAGACCAGTTGGCATCCTGCACTGTAATGCGATGCTCCCTCAAGACATGGTCTTTGTGCCTTGGCTGTTTTTGAGGCAGAGACAGAGTTGTGTAACAGAGAAGATGAGGTTGGATAAACTCTCTCTTTTAGTAAAAATAGTTATTTTTGGTGGCTCAAGCACATAGCTTTAAATTAACACTAAAATGTATTGATTATTGAACAGCACATGGCAGGATTTGTGCTGTGAAGTAGACCCTACCACATTATGGACAAACCCACCACATGCATTATCTTATCACTACCTAGCTAAACTTTGATGAATTCTGACTACAAAATATTAACTATAGTAAACACTTACTTATGGCTGATCTGAAATGGTCATAATGACTAGGCCATCCCCAGAAAAACATTCCTCGGCCATGGAAACCCATGCCATGAAGCTCCCAGCACACCGTTTTTGTGCTGATGTTAATGCCAGAGGAGGTTTGGAGGTCTGCAAAGTGTCGGCCACTTTTACGCACGATGTGCCTCAGCGCTCAGCGACCCCGCTCTGTAACTTTACGTGGTCTACCACCTGGTGGCTGAGTTGCTGTGGTTCCTAAACACTTTCACTTTGCAATAATACCACTTACAGCTGATGGTGGAATATCTAGGAGGGAAGAAATTTCACAAACTGACTTGTTACGGTGACATTGCATTACTATTACAGCACCACACTGGAATTCAGTGAGCTCTTGAGAACAAATCATTCTTTCACAAATGTTTGTAAAGGCAGACTGCATGGCTAGGTCCTTGATTTTATACATCTGTGGCAATGGGACTGAATGAAACGCCTGAATTCATTGATTAAGAGGTATGTCCCAATATTTTTGTCCACATAGTGTAAATATGTTTTATTAAAATATATTGATATTTGGACATATAAATCATTAACTAATTACTTCAGATAAGAAGAAGCTGCCAGACTCCAAAGACTCCACTTTGGATGAAGTCTATTTTATGTTAAAGTTGGCTACTTTGTCTGTCATCTGGCCTCTGGTCCATCTATAATGTTGCTAGCTTACACAGCCTGAGCTGCCCAGTGAAAAGCTCAAGCTACGCACTTCCCTAAGCAGTCACTGACATGTAAAGTTACGGAAAGGGTCCATCTCTGTGCCGACATGGCCCAAACCCAAATCCAAACACGACATCCAGAGTTGGATACAGCAATTTGGAAATGACATGCACAATTGTCAGTTTGAGGGGACATAGAGAAAAACAGAGGCAACAGGTGTCAACGTAAAAGCTGCAGGTAACTCCACTTCTGTTAAACTAGAGCTAAGTGAAACAACATCATCTGTGTGGCTATAAATTGATCTGTTTCGAAATATAACTTTTGATTTGGAGGAAGAAAATGAAAGCAAGGCATACATTACCGCTCATAAAGTTGCCGGTTGGGCTGGGCTTTCTTACTTTTTGCTTTCTTACTTTTTTGCTGAGTATAATTTAAAAAAAAAAAAACGATCAATCACCACTTTGTGTGCCTTTATTAGATCTGTGGTAGAAAAGCAATAGGCCTGCTCTGCACTACACTCAAGGCCTGCATGTGTGTTATGTGCCTGCAAGCAAATCACAGCCGTTATGTTATTCACTATAAAACACAATATCTCTTTGCTTAATTATTGTGTTTGCACAAAGGTGCTTGACTGCAGGTTGGTATTTTGTTATTTTTTATTTTTTATTTTTAGCATGCAACACATTAGCCATCATTTTAAGTGAAAAAAGTGTTTACCATCTTCCCTCATTTTACTGCTATTGTAGAGATATTTTTACTATTTTAACAGCAGCCCAAGAAACTAAATAAGTTGCAGGGTTTTTGCTTATGTTGAATTGTATTCTTCTGTTGAATTATCATGCAAGCTACCTTCAGAAGTCCAAGATTACATTAAAACCTCTTGTTTTATGTTGCAAATAATAGGATAACTGATCCTGTAATCTGTGAAAAATAAACCAAACAATTTCATCTGTAAATGTAGGTAAGTACGGGTTTCAGTTTTCATCAGTGCTTCAACCCTAATCCTTATTAAGTTGACAAAGAAGTGAAAATAGCTCGCTTTGTAGAGTTAAAGAATAAATTAGTAACAATCGATTGTTTTGAGAAGTGTTAGTTAAGTGGGTGCCCTCATTAAACTGAAGCATGAGCAACTTTCATGGCTTTTGCTCGGGAAATGTCATGTGATATAATTACTGCTCATAATCAGTGCTTTTACCTGAAACTGCAAACTGCAGTGTATCCTTAATGCACGATGGCTGAAGTGGAATTACAAGTAGATGTGCTGAGCGCTCTTAATGCTGTTGCTCCTATTACTGCCTCCTAATCTAGCTCAACATGGCTGCTTTTTTTGTTTTTTTTAATTAGAGGTCAGGTTTGACTGAAAACCATAAATGTTCTCTGTAACCTCGTTCATTTGAGGCAGTTCAGCTCTTCTCGAGTGTTAATTATTTTCTATTTTATTGTGTAAATACACATTTGGTGTTGATTAATAAAATTATTATTGGTACCCTCAATGATGACCAAAAGAAATCCTAAGTAGGTGCAAGTATTCTCTCTTTCTCTACCTCTCACCTTTTCCATGAGTTACTTTTCATTTTCAAGCCACAGTAGATTCACACCAAATCAGTCAAGCCTATCGTTAACGTAGAAAGGCTTTCTTTCGTCTGTGATGTGTGTTAACACTTTGTGAAATGACACGTTTACATGGCAGTCACAACCTCAGTTTACGCGGCGAGCAACTGAGCGGGATGACGGGTCAGTGGAGGTTGACGATGGAGGAATATCACACCAGAAATATTATAATCAGCTTGTTTGTCTTGTGCGGAAATTTGCGGCGTGACATTTTACTGATAGACGTGGTTTTTAAACGGAGTAGGATAATGACTGGATGTGTGCGGATAATGAGCCCAGCACAGAACTGTGCAACATGCTGTCCCCAAAATGTAAATGAATGATGAAAGGTGGAATACAAACTGATAATGAACCTTCAGCATGCCTTCAGGATGATTGTAAACTGATTTTAAATTGGAATGGCATCAGTTTTTGGAGGAAAATGACTATTGACATTATTCAATATCATTATGTATCTGTGTAGTGACTGATTGACTGACTGGTTGGCTGGTAGATTGTTTGATTGACCTCTTATTCTTGTAGATTAGTGGCATCCTTTTGCACATTTTCTTCTTCTTCCTCCTCTTCTTCCTCTTCCTCTTCTTACTCCTCTTCTTCTAAAGATAAAGCTATGTGTACAGAAACAGACACTTTACAACCCCTGCATGCTGTGTTCTTAACCTGAGGCAAATAGCTTAGTAAGGCACCTAGCGCCACAATGTGCTGCGTGGACATTCCTCCCAAGCTCAAACAGCAACATTTCCATGATGAAGGTTGTAGCTTATTTAAAGAATTTCTCTGTTTAAATCTTTATTTATGGCCATAAGCAAACATTTTCGAGGGAAATCCATAGCGTGTAGTCATCGTTTTCAGCTGTTCACCATTTTCTGTTGTATAAATTAAACATTAATAGTGTTTTCCTTTTATTATTAAGCCATTTGAAGACATAAATAAATAGTTGGAGTATTTCATGGCTATTTGAAAACACATGTAGTAGCTTACGAGGCATTGATCAAGATCCACAGCATATTACTAAGTACTGTTATTATTCATATTGCTTGTTATGTCAAGATTCACGGCAGCTCCAGCACTTGTCCTGTATGCAGATGTAGACAAGTGTAATAATAATTAAACAAAACCAGTTAAACAAAACAAAACTGCCCGTGCATGACACCATATGTTATTAATTATTCATTGGTAATGCAATATGTAGTTAGCACCTAAATCATCTGAAATTTAAAAGGTGAAAATCGAATCTCTTTTTCATCCTGAAGCTGTGCTTGCAGCAGTCAAACCATTCAGATGCTACACCTTTAACAGACTTTCAGCTCTTCTAATGGTTTAACAATAATATTATATTTTGCGATCTGTATTACCTGATTCATCTTTTCATCAATTCAGCTTAACTATCTCATGGTACACCGTCTATTTGCCTGTATGTCCTGTTCCCACACCACCTGTAGTCATGCTGTGTATGCTACGCTGCCTGAATGTACAAAATGACAGAATGCTGAATCTATATATACATGTATATGAATATGAATATGTGGAGAGACACATCCAGTGTTTTGCATTGCACCCTTGCATTGAACATGAGCACCTGAATCGCAGTAATCATGGTATGTTATCAAGACAAATTTGTGTGCTTGCACTATAACATGCTGAATATACTGATTAGCATTTTTATTCTGATCATTATTTTTCGAGTTTTTCCCATCATGATGATTGTGTTAAACATTTCCTTCTGCCCAGTACAAACACACAAGGTAAACTGGTAAATCCAAAAAGCGGTTAAACCTTGCATTCTCACACTCAAACTCAATATTATGCATTGAGTGATGGAAACTACACTTGACATTTAAACTATAATAGTCCATTCGATACGTTCTTCTCTGCTGCATGCAACTCATTTTTTCAACAGGATGAATTTAAACTCAAACAAACTACAACATACTGAATTGTGATTTTTCATACCCTCGATCACCAGCAATGATGCTCTTCTGCTAGAGCTGTGGCGGCAGATGTGGGAGAGTCGCAGCCTTCCAGAAAACCCTGCATGACTGACTTGCGTAGCACCACTTGGAGGGTCATGTGAATAGCTGGCAGTCCATGTTTAGAGAGCATTCATGGTACATGTGCGCTTGCCAGTGAGCCCGTTCTATTTGAAGTGACATAACAGAGCTATCTAGTCAGCTATCCTGCAGTGGATTATTGAACAGGGATGTGGGAAGATTTCATTTCTGTGTGAACGTTTCTGTGTTTGAAGGACATGTTTTAATCGCTTTTTGAATTGAGATGTGATTACGTGCATGCTTTGTACTGAATAGAAACACTTTGAGCAACCTGGAGGTTATGAAGTCTCTACAGTGAAATAGGTGATACAATTTTCAACAAAATCTATTGTCATGATGGCAAAAAATTTAAAAAATAAGGCCCAGGTTGAAAAGAAGTCAAATTATTATGTTTTTTTTCCCTGATTGCAGTTGCAGCGTTATGTCTGTCTGTCTTTCTTTCTTTATTATTTTATTGATTTCACTGTTATGGATGATGCAAACGGACTGGTGAGCAAAAACAACCATCATTAATAAATTTGTCATTAAATTTACTACAGAAATAAACAATAATCGCAAAAGATGTGGGACAGTAATTCTGATCAACAGTGGCATTACAGAAAATTTACAGGTCATTGCATATTACCATTACATGTTGTACGGAATCACTTTTTCCTGTTAATTTGTAACTGCGAAATATGGCACAAGTGAAAAAATGGGGAAATAATAATAAAATAATATAACATCATAACATAGTACACTGTCTTACAGTCTGTAATCATATATTGAATTTTTAAGAGTCTCCCAATATCTATATTTCTATCAATCCTTTTGAGGCACTGGATGGAAATAACAATCAGACAATACAGAAAAACAACAATAGTTTATTTTAACCATATTTTGTGTATGAACTACAAACTCTGGTTTCTATAATCGA
Source organism: Myripristis jacobus (assembly GCA_900302555.1). NCBI lineage: Eukaryota > Metazoa > Chordata > Actinopteri > Holocentriformes > Holocentridae > Myripristis > Myripristis jacobus. The sequence goes on from OMLB01054867.1 coordinate 28,257, forward strand.
TCTTCATATCTTTTAAAGGTCATGAAAGAATGCTTACATGAAAATCAATTTCTTATTCTTTTACAGCATGTTCCTCTTTTTCACTTTTAGAACAGGTTGTTGGCACATGTAAAATCAAAATTTAAAAAGTTTTTGTTTTTGTTTTGTTTTATTCTCAAAATGTATTTTTTATAGAAATCTACCACTAGAACAGCATTCCCTCTCAGAGAAATCAAAAAGAAAATAATGTGGAAAAAAAAAGAATATTGACCAAAAATATTTAGATATCTTACATACATGAGACAGCTTGACTAAAATGCAACAAATGTTACCATTAAAATTTTCCAGATGATTTACCTCAAACTAAAGGCAAAAAGGGAAGATGGTCACACTCTGTTGTTTTAACTGAGCAGAACTTTGATCCACATCCCACCACTACAAACTCAAACACAGACTAAATGACACACACCCATGTCATTATATGGTTTACAAATGTGCCAAACTCCACAGAAGTGCAATTATAGGATGAATAGTGTTCAGAGGGTACCACAGTCATAATCCAGTGGGTAATCAATTTTCTCTCTTCAAGAATTAGCCCGGTTGTATTTCATTCCCCTTTCATACTCTAGTCATCACATATTGAGACAAAGAGCTATCTCTATTTTTTTACACGACTTGAGAAGCGGTACGGCATCAAGTATGGGGAATACGTTTGTCTCTCAGGTTAAAGTCAGTGGTAACCATAGTGACCCTATAGTGAGTTTTTGACACCATATCTTTCACAGTACTCTTTTTGTGAAGATCTATCCTCTGTATAATTTTTAATCAAATGCATACAAGATATTTTCTGTTCTGTGTAATGAAGGCAAAACTGAATTAAGCAGGACAGTGGCATGACCTTTTTATATATGTTACTCTATGTAGGGATTCATGGGTAAGAGGGAAAAAAAACCAACCTGCAGTTAATCTCCAAAGAAACACCAGGGGCATCTCTTTAAACCTTAGATCTGACAGACACTTGCCTAACCTCTGTATTTATGGTGACATTTTTCACTGTGGGGACTTTGAAATGGTTTCCAGGGTGTGGGCGCCTGCAAAGCTGTGTCCATCCAAAGCCCATGGGCACATCAATTAAAATGGAAATTGTGTTGTGGCTAAGGGAGACGGAGAGATGCAGGTGCAACCTGAACATCTGGTTGATGCCCAGTCCCACACACTCACCCCTAAAGCCTCTCACAGCATAAAGCCTTGGCACTCTCTCGTCTGGGCCAAGTCCTGTGGTTGGCAGGGGGCATGGTGTGAATCTGGGGCTGCCATGCACTGCCCAAGTGTGAATGTGGCACGCAGATGACAGACAATGTGCTCAGACAGCTGTATAAAGGGTTGAAGCTCTTTCTTCAGCTCATCAGTCTGCCTCTGACTGCACCCAGTGCTGCAGTGCTGTAGATGAGGTAAGGGGTCACAACATGAAAAAAGGTGGCTTCATACCAGACATCTTCATGTGCACCAGTGCAAAAGCACCCTTTAAAGGTACAGGTTACTCCATGATACATGGAAAACATATTTAGGCAATGGAAATTGGTAATTTTGCCAAATGTGAGGAACATCTAAAGCTCAGAAAACTTTAGTTCTTTATAGCCCTCTGGTCTCCACATTAACTACCCACCCCTCATCACCACCAATATTCCCACTGCAGTCCCTGGTGATTCTATTGTAGCCAGTACTGTTGCTCCCATATCATAATGATATCATAATATCATAATAATCAAATCGGGATGTGGATAAATGACATCTTCTTTATAATCATTTCAGGACATCTCTATGAAGCTGAAAACTGAATCAAAACATGTTGGAGATTAAGGATAAACTGATAATGATGGATGGGGAATAGGAAAAGAGAGACATTATTTCCTTTCATAGATACTCAATAGAACTTAAATTAACTAATACATAGCTCTAATAGTTGGCCTCCATTTATACAACATTAAAACCTAGGTCATATTCCCCTCATGTAGGTTCCATGGTCTATAGACGGCAGAGTCAAGGATGCATCTGTCTTCAATGCGTGTGTGACAGATTTAATAAAAAAAATGGAATTATTATCAAATTTCATCACTGACAGTTTTGTCGCTCATTCCCAGATAATGAACAAGCTTTTAATTCATCTCAATTACAGAAGGTCACAAAAGTTTCATCAATTCATTAATGGCTGGAGAAAATCACTAATGTGCTCTAGATTTCTTTGATACACGGGGAAAACAAGGTTACTACTTCATAATGGCTGGAATCTGCCATATACCATTAAAAATAATTTGCTTCAGGAGTTTTTCTTTGACAGATGTGTTCACACAGAGTTTGAAAGCATATTAGTAAACCAATCCTGTCAAAGGAAGAGAAAAAAACAATGAATTAAGTGCTGAAAAAATAATTGCAGAATACAGTTTTTTCTTGATTTAACCACAATAGTTTTTTTTCTTAAATAAATAACTTCTGTTTTGTAAAGACACTTTTTGAAACAGTAGACATACCCTAATTCCCAAAGTCATTGAAGAAACATCCCCAACCACTGATTACCCAACCACACGTTTGCTCCACTATGACTCAGCCATTGTCCTCACAAACAAACCGTCACTAATGTCCTTAGGTAATTTCTTCAGCTTTATAATGTCTCATTATGAAAAAAGTATTAGATCTGGGTCTCTTGTACATTGTCTTTTGAGCTGGCCCGGATTAACAAAGGTTCGTGCGCTGAGCTGTGTATGGAGTTGATAGTGGAGGCGTGGTTGTATGCAGTCTTATAGGTATTATAGTGGTTGAGGTGCTCATGCTCCAGTGGGGGCAGAGTCAGGTGGCCCTCCATGCCTGGCCCTCCCGTTACACAGTCCTCATCCACGTTGATGATCTCGATGGTGCGTGTGGGTGCGTGGTGGTTCTGCTGGTGGTGTTGTTTGCGCATCTTGTAGAAGATGATCAGCATGACAGCTGCCATGAGGGTGATTGCCACAAAGCAGCCGATAATGATCTTGGTAGTCTTCATTACCTCATCCAAGCCGTTGAGGGAGCCCTCTCCACCCAGCTCTGTGACAGGGATGGTGTAAGTCTTCTCTGTGGCTCGCGTGGAGAGTGGGGTCCGGACTGTGGTAGTAGTTGTTGAGGTGGGTGAAACAGACTCCCATGAGCCAGCAGAGGGGGTGGGACCCACCTTCTGCTGCACAGTGGTGAAGCCCTCATTATGTGGTGTTTCTATGGTCTCCACTGTCACTGTGGTAAAGTAGCTGAAACTGCTGTTCTCTGTAGAGGACACATTGAGCGTGGCAGATGCCGTGGTGTTGCCTGCAGAATTACTCACCATGCAGGTATAAGTACCTGTGTCCTGCATGGTAACATTGGTGAAGTTCAGAGTGCCATCATTCAGCACAGAGATTCTGACCTTGTACGCACCATGTGTCATGATGGAACCATTAGGCGTAATCCAACTCACCGAGGTAAGGGAGCTGGCCCTGCATTTCAACTCTGCAGCACTCCCCTCGGTCACATTTAGGTCTGCCGGAGGCTCCACAATAACAGGAGCATAACAGTGAAAGTAGTTCTGATCCAGCTCACCAATGTAGCGCCCCTTATGACTAGCTGGTGAGCTGCAGCGGGCACAGCAGCTGGTGTTGGCTGGCACCATCTCCTTCAGCCACCAGCTTAGCCAGAGGATGTCACAATTACAATTCCATGGGTTGTGGTGTAAATGCACCCTTTCCAAGTGATGTAAGGGAGTGAAGAGATCGTGGGGCAATAGGGTGAGATTGTTGTGGGCCAGATTGAGCTCCACTAGTGACTGCAGGTCATCAAAGGAGTTCCTCTCTATGGTCTGTATCTGGGCATGCATCATCCATAACTTTTGCAAGTGGATGAGCCCTTTGAATGAGCCAGGCCGGATGACAGATAGCTGGTTCCCAGACATTTCCAGTTCATCCAGCTTCACCAAGGGGATAAGGTTGGGGATTTCCTTCAGATTGCACATGCCCAGATTTAAGTAGCGCAGATTGCTCAGCCCTTCAAAGGCCCCCTCAGATATGTAGGAGAGGCGTTTGAGCTCCCCAAGGTCCAACCTCCGTAATGAGGGTACTCTGTTGAAAGCATAGGAAGGAATACTTTCAATGGGGTTATTCCTCAGCCACAGCTCCTTCAGTTTAGAGAGGTACTCAAATGCCCCGTTAGGGATGGTGGTGAGGCGGTTATCAAAAAGCTCCAAGGTATTGAGGCTCGCCAGTCCATTGAATGCCCCTAGCTCAATGTTGCGGATGTGGTTTTTACTCAGCTGCAAAATCTCCAGATGTCTCAGGTGCTTGAAGCTGTCCACCTTAATGACCTGAATAAGATTTTCTTGTAGATTCAGGTAGCGTGTGTTGGTGGAAATTCCATCTGGGACATCACGCAGGCCCCGGCGGGTGCAAATGACCTTACTGAACTGGTTACTACAGGAGCAGACAGAGGGGCACGTCTGAGCGCGCACCAGCCCTGCCACCACCAGCAGCTGGAGGGCCAGGAGCAGCACAAACAAAGGGTCGGACAAGGCCCGGTTCAACCTAGGACCTCTCATCGTCTGCTGCTGCCGAGAGGAGGTCATCTTGTTTAACATTCATAATTCATTGACTGGTCCTCCACTCTTTGGAAAGAGTATTTGGGCACACTGGAATGAAAAGACAAAACAGAAAAAAGAGATGTGTTAGAGACTGCAGAGAGTGCAAAGGTTTAATGGTGCCTACGGCACTTTAAGATCAAAATAGTTCTGTAAAAGTCATTATCGTTAAAATACTCTGAGAAGACAAAGCATATTTAACTGATATTTATAGCATCTCATGTTCCTGAATTTGTTGAACTCAGTAATGAATGCTTAAATGTGCTTGACCTCTGTGCTTGGCCAGAGTGTGTAATTTAAATGTTTGTGCTTAAACATCTGCTTTCGCTCTCTTTGTCTGTTGTGACCAGAAAAGTTCAATAAAGGTTAAGTAATGCATAATTTGCCACCTAAATTCAATGAATAACCACAGACACACACACACACACACACACACATGCAGGTACACACATGCACACATGCACACACATACACACACCAATTACAGCCTTGGTGGTGTTTTTTATATCCATTCCTGTTTCTGGGTGCAGTGTCCTCCTTGCACTCTCAATCTCAGCCACATAAAACAAAATCGCAATGTATCCACCAACTTCTGTGCTATATCTCTGCAGCAAGAGGAATTGAAGCAAGAAAAGCAGCTATGACTGCTGTGTTGTGTGATTTATATTTGAGACTGGGGGGACATAAATAATGGGGATGCTTGCCACCCAACAGTCTTTCAATCGAGTCAAGATATCTGGAAACTTCTGATTACAACTCACAGTTGCCCAAAGACACATATGTGACTGGAATATGAAACGATACTAAATGAAAAAGGGCGATTTGTTCATGCACGAGTCTGTACACATGATACACGTGAAACACTGTAACACTATACTCCTCATCATGTTTGAAAATAGATGTCATTCATACAACACAAGGAAAATTGTGAATTTCAAGAATGACTAGGACGTTAAAAAGTCCTGAAACAATTTAATTCATACAGGCATCAATTATTATTATTATTATTATTATTGTTATTATTATTATTTTTCCTGTAATCATTCAGTATCATATCATAAGTTACTGATGTGTCGTTCTAAATTCAATAAGAAGCCAGCTTTTGGATGGAGTTCTTACAAGGACAGTGCAGAAGACTCAGTGGCAGGATTAAATTTATGGAGGGGTTCAAATATTGATACGAATCACCCGTCCTCCCTTGGTGACACTGATGCTGTCAGAGAGGTAATATTTCTTGCACTACCAATATGCTAACACGATTGGCTTCAGTGTTGTGAGGAGAATATGTAGAGCTGTTAAAGGTGTGTGTGATTTTGGTAGTCAAACTGATAAGTACCTGCTAATGCTGAGAATGGCTGAATGTAGGCTACATATTTTCAAGATGATGATCATGTCAATTGTAATAATCTGAATTGTGAAATGGGACACTATCGTATGAGTTCAAATCTGTGCATCTGATGGAGATGGAGAGACTTTTGATCAATTCCACAAGAGTGTATGGTGAGTATTAGACCTTATATAATGTACCTGCAGCAAAATAAACAAGCTGTCAAGAAGGGATAGTTTCCAAGTTTGCAGCCGGTAAAAATGCTAAAAATGGCCGCGTCCTGATGCAATGTCAGTCTCAGTATGCATTCACTGTTTCGTTGTTAGTTGCCCCAATTCAATCATACGAGTTCAAGTTCGAGTTCAAGTTTATTTATAGTCCTTAATCACTGTTTACGATCTCTCAAAGGGCATACATTTTCTTGGTTATTCTTTTTTCAGGGGCACGGGGGGGGTGGAACCAGTTCCAGCATACATTGAGTGCAAGGCAAGCAAGCACTGTCACAGGACCAGCACAGACAGACAATGATGCTCACTCACATAGTCACTTTAAAGCCTCCCACCTATCTGACCCGCATGTTTGTTTAATGTGGGAGGAAGCCACAGCCCCCAGAGGAACATGGGAACGACATGCAAATTCCACACGGAGCGGGCTGGGACTGGAAGCGCAATTTATTTTTGCTGGGAGACAAAAGCGCTAAACACTGATCTGTCTTGTTGCACTAGATTTCAGAATTAGCAACCGAAATTCATTAGTCATTTTAAATCGATTCATTCTTTGTCCTTGAGAGAATTTTGAACGTCACTCAAATGAGCCTGTTAATTCATGGCAATAAATTATTTAACGACATGGGCTCAAAGAGGCTAGGGCTTGGGAAATCTGAGATGAATTAAAGGTAAAATTTGTCATATTTACATAAGTAAAACTAATATTGTTAGTATTGTGACTTCAGAAAACAAGCTGACACAAATATAACATTGTAAAATTGTAAAAAGTTGCAAAAGTAAAAAGAAAAAAACCCAGACTCACAATTATGTAGTATGTATTTCAGCGTATCTATGATGTGATGGTAATGACAGCATGTCCAAAGAAGATAATCATTGCAAATTATAAGTAAAATAAATAATAAATAAATAAATAAAATAAAATAAAATAAAATAAAATAAAATAAATGTAAAG
>OMLB01054868.1:0-25864 GCA_900302555.1 Myripristis jacobus
GGTTAAAGGAGTGAAGGTAAGACAGGAAAAAGAAAGGAGGGAGAGAGAGACAGAGAGATGAAGTAGGGAAAAGGTGACCTTCATCAGCACCGCTCTGATTACAACACACTTTTGACAAACTGTGCTTGAGCGTCAGTCTTCCTAGTTAAAATTCTCCTCTTGTCTGACTCAAATCCTCCCTGTTTGCTCCTCTACACAGTAAAAAAATGTCTTAACAGGTCATTTAGTCTTGTGAGCCTTGAAATCAATACAGTTTCCCTTGCCTTTCCCTTCCCTTAATAATTTGAAATAAGGGAGCTCACTCCACTATGATAAAGATGAGGTCACTTCATTCTTTAGTTGATTTGCATTGGAAGAAAGGGGAATCGTTCCATTGGATCAGGAGATTGTTCCACTTGTTTAGAGAAAAAAGTAAGATCTTAAGATGTATCTCTGTGGTTAATGACTGAATGTAAAGATGATGCAGCGTTTCCTACCTTCTTGAAGACAGCTGGGTTTGGGAGAGGCGGTCCAAAAGGAGGCACATCCTCCCTCGCTGTAACAGACACCTGTTGACACAAAACAAATGATTTAACTCACACACACAGAGTCTAACTAAAACCAACTGTTGGCTCGTGCTTCATTATGCCTGTTATAGGCCAATGAAGTCGAAAGTAAAGTTTTCTCTGTCTCTGTTGGTCATGTTCTTTGCTTCTCCTTGCTGTGTCTTCTGCGCTGGCATCCAGCCAAGACAATTTAATGAAACTTTTATAGTTTGTTTTAGCTAAGTTAAGCTGACAGATCGCTGCATCATAGAACGATTCAATGCCTTAAATCGTTCTATGATGGATAAGATACGATAAGATAAAACTTTATTGATCCTTGTGGGGGAAATAAGAACAATGTAGTGAAATAGAAACAGTAGGCAATTAAACAATAAACGTAATAAAATTGGACTGTAAAACAACTGTGTACTGTGTAGGTTTCCAACAATTTCAACATGTAAGCAGGCTGCAGAAGTGGGAAGCATGGAGGAGAAAGAAAACGATCACTAACATCTATTGATTTACACACCGTTGCTACTTACAGATGTTACAAACAATGTTTTATAGTCTCAGTTGTTTGCTAACCCCATGTACTTTGGTACTTGGTTCCAGCCTACATTATCACTGTGTCTTAGCTGAAGGAAGAGACTACAGCACTTAAGAGCTGAACGTCTTTGTGACCGAGTCATGACATTAAAAAAAATATATATAAATATGTATTTGCCTCATGTATACCTTGTATGTTGTGTGCTCTGTGCAGGGGTTCTCAGCCTGTACCAGTACATAGGCATGTAGGAAGTTGGAGGCAATCATATCAGGTACGAAAGGCGTGGCCTCCTCCTGGAAGACTGCTGCCACGATGTCATTTCCTATGTGCCTCTTCCTCTGGAGCTGTGAGGAAAAAAAAAAGAGCAGTAAAGATCTGTCGCTTGCCAGTCCTCAGCTCTGTTTTGCAGCTATGTGATTCAGATGCACACAGTTTAGAGGAGACGCCTAGTTTCTAAAACCCCAATCACACATAATCCAGTGGATGCAATTTTCTGATGGAATCTTATCCAGTTCAGATGAGGGCATCCATTACTGCTCCTTCACTGCAAATGCGTTGCACTCGATAAGAGACACTGCCAACAGGGATGCAGTAACATACTGGCAGACAATCAGTGTCACTTAATATCATTTTTTTTGTGAAACTGGCACTTTTGTGTTTTTTTTTGTTTGTTATTTCACTAAATACAGCTGCCAAATTAGTAACAGAATAAAACTAACATAGTCTTTTGTTTGACAAACAATTATAAAGAGAAAGGCTGAAAAGTTTAACCTTTCTGCACCTGCTTTTCTACTATGATTCTTACAAAAATACATACTGGCATTGTTATCATTACCAGCCGTAATGGATGGGAGGGAATTAGATCAGTACTGCTCCCTAGCTGCAAGCATTTCATTACGCAGTTTCATCTCAACATGTTTGGATCACAGCATCCTTACACTTAACCTAGGGCACCAGATGGTTTGTTACACGGAACCATCTGAGAGGCTGCCATTGGAAAGGGCAGGCACTTTCAAAAAACACTTGGCACTGGATGAACCATCTGTCTGTCAACTTCGAACTTCGGGCTTACTTCAACCAATCAGATCAATGAAGCATGTGATGTAGTCGGAGAGAGATGAAGAGGAGACAACAGCAAGCCACAGTCTATTGAACTTTGACAGCCAGCAAGCAAATCAGTGTAGCTACCTCTGTAGTTAGCAAGTCTGCAGCTGATTCTTGCCCATTTTTTTAAGGAAAAGCACAGCAGCTGAAGCCTGGCAAGACGGATTCTCGCGTGATGGTGATCTCATGAATCCAGCTGTTTCACACGGTAACCTTACACTTAACTCTGAGCATATGTCACAGCGTACAGAAATACATCAAGCAAGCTTTAAGTGAGATCAAAGCCTGAAGTTAGAAACCCCATACCTGCTGGATGTCTCCCTCAGTGAACGGGAGCTTGGTCGACACATGGAACATGATCTCTCGCTGTCTGAACACGGTGTAGACGGACTCGGTGCCCGTCTGTCCATGGGAAACATCCAGCCCACCGCGGAACCTACCACAACACCAGCGAACACGTTAGTCAGGATCTCCTCTACCACTGAGGCAGGTTTTCTCCTCATGGACTGTAAATGCACGAAATGGTTTGATCGCTTGTTGTGCTTAGCTGGCTCAGTGCAAGCCAAACATGTTGTACAGTATGCCGTGCAGTATCAGGTATGCAAAGAGTCAGACGCCCTAACAGGAAAATGTAGTGTAACCCAATACAAAAAGCCAGCAGGACAATAAAGGCAATATACATAGCTCTGATTATCTGTCCACGTGGCACTTTCCTTACCAGCTTCTGTTTCACTAAGCATTTTGTCCCAACTGCACAGTGAAGCCAAAACAGCAGGATCACTTGCTGCAAGCTTATTCTTTGTCTCAAATTCTCTTTATATTACTGATTGCACTCCGTTTTCTATTCTATTGTATTCTCTTCACTCACCCTTTAAAGTCCTGAAGCTCGATATTTTCTCCCAGGACACTGAGAAACTCTTTGAAGGCTGGTGTCTCCTCATTATTCCCAAACAGCTCCTCCTCTGATGTCTGAGAGAAGGAGGAGAGGAACAGGACGCTGAAATATAATTTTGCGACGGGGTTGTATCGGGCTATGCTGACCAGATGAATACAATCACTCACCTGTCCAAACTTCTGGTAGACGACTCCAAACTTGAAGGTGTTGTTCACCTCGTGTTCATCGTAAGCCACAATCAACTGGGAGCCCTGGGCGTCGACCAGAAAAAAAAACACATCACTTATTGTTCACTGATCCCTTATCATGACTTATCTCACTCAGCTCGTGGCACGCGCTCTGTTTCGGGCGGTCTTTGCGGTGAAAAATATGTTTTCTTCATCTCAAAAGTGCCCCCGGTGTAGATTTACTAGGCCTGAGTCATGTAAGGCCGACACGCGACAAACTGTCATCGCCCCCAGCGAGGGCAGTGATCTAGTCGCAGCCTCTTGCAGAGACACAGATGGTTTCTACCTTCCCTGAGGCGCAGGCTGAAAGCTGCTCCATCACACCCAGAGGAACAGACACGGAGCATGAGCCTCACATGACGGGCTCCTCTCCATCACGTTATAGAGTGTATCTGTTTTAGAAATATTTGTTCCTTCACATTCATCAGACATTTTCCATATGGCTGATATCTCATTTTGGCATGTGTCATGTTGTTAGTAGAGTGGGCAGGAGTTGGAGAATTGAGGTTCCATAAGAGACGATGGGGAGGAGGCGTGTACATTATTGCACCTGATGCAGCAGATTAAAGTAACCCGTTTTTGGTGAGTCAGGGTCTCGATTTTGTTTGAGAATGCTGTGTCAGTTAATGTTCTACAATAAATGTCTCGGGCCTCAAGGAAATGAAGTGGATCATTTATGAAGCCGCAGCAGAATGTACAAGCAGTTAACGAAGTTCTGCTTAGTTAGAAGGAGCATTTGCCATTTCCCCTGGGTCTCTCCGCCACGAGTGGGAGGCCCAAACAGGGAAAAAGGGAGAATGCACGACGGGCTTGATGAGTTGTGCCCCGACTGGCTCTGACAAGGTCCGGGAGGTGTCAGGATGTGGGAATGTGGGGCAGACTCACCCGGGGGTAAAGGACTGGGTTGAACTTCAGCCCTGTGGCGTCATCACACAGAAGCTGAAAGGACAGAGAGGCTCACTGGATTTGACCCATTTCATATCACAACAATTCTCATGTCCTAACAACATATAGAAAAAAAAATAGCACCTACAGCTGTTTTGATGCAGCTTTGGGTGTTTTGAGAGTTGGGTAGGCAATAAATAGTTGCTATTACACTTCTTTATGTGCGAGCAGTAAAACGTACCTTTGCGATCTGGGGAACACTGGGCAGCTGGTTGAGGCCTGCGAGAGAGATCCTGTCATGGACCGTCTTAGTTCTCGACCTGTGATAGCAACAGCAGAAGCTCTGGTTAGAAAACTCTTTTCTGTTAGCCTTGGCAGGTGAATTTATATGATAAGGATCACCTGTTTTGTTTTTGTTTTTTTCACTGAACAAACACTGACCAGGTGAATCTAGGTACTAGGCATGTTCCCGTATTGAGTTCAACTCATTAAATCCAATCTCAGTGATCAAAGAGCGGTGTACATGAAGGGGAGAAAACAGGTTAAATAAGGACTTGCTTTAAGCCTTGAGTCAACTGAGGCACAGATTGTGCAAAACAGGGCACAGCTCAAGATTAGGACGGTGGTGCTGATATTTTTTTTTCACCTGGCAGCATAAACACTTTATATTAGGAAGAGTGAGTTGCTTTTTTCCATTATACCTGAGCATGATACGTAGGAACTCCTGTCCCTCGGCTTCTTCGTGTTTCAGAGACATGATGAGGTTGCCTATACTGCTGCCAGTGCAGTAGTAGTTCATATGCTCCTGGGTGGAGGGAAAATTGAAGAGACAGACATAGAAAGAGAGAGTGCAATAAGATTATATTAAAAGGTTGAGCATCATTCATACTGTAGACTCTCAAACACATAGATACAAATTGAAACTGATCTTAATTCGCACATGCACACACACACACACACACACATAAACTCACCCTGCCAAGGAAGTGCTTGCGGTAGGCGCGGGCCGTGCTGTTACACTCTAAGCGGTAGCCGAACCCCCCGCTGGGGCTCATGCCTCCCCCTCCGTCCTCGTCCTCGCAGAAGCTGGACTCGGAGGAGGTGGGTGTCCCCGCTGGTGCCTCCACATCCTCGATCCAGTAGCCCCCGAACTGGGGCAGGATCACCTGGGGGTACGGACCGCCCTTCTCCAGGACCTGTGGTAGTGATGGAGGGAAACAAAGTATACAAGCCTTAATAACAGTGAGATCTACAATATTTTTATCCTTTGATAAAAGATGACGAAAAAATGGAGATAAGAAAGATAATGACAAAGATAATAAAAGCAGAAAACAGTTTAGCTTTAAATGTGTTTGTCATCTATTTTTGGAAACACTCCAGGTATTTATATTGACTGCAAGATCTAAATGTGACTGTGCGCTTGAGTGTATTATGTCAGAGAGAAATGACTCACATCTTCTATCCGTGGGTAGGGGATATAGTCATCCTGTGAAAAAGAGGACATATGCACACACACACACACACACGCACACAAGAAAACACACACCATTAGCAGGACTAGTTGCAACAACCAACTTAAACCTCACAGGCTATCACTACTGTACAGCACACCTACACGTCTGCAGGCAAAGGCACAAACACAGGAGCAAAACAGCAAAACACAACTTATTCAGCCAAACAGACTCCCGGGCAATGATGCAACGACCTGCAATGCGCAGTCATCGCCAAACATCGATGAGGGTGTGTCACCCTTTGATGATGTCAGAGACGTGAGACAGGTCTGTTTTGATTCGGCGGCCCCCGGGGTTAAGAGCTGTTAGGAGCCTGTAGTTGTTTGGCAGTCTGCTAGCGTGGCATGACCTCTAAATACTGCTGAGGCCTGTGTCTGCTGGTGAAGGAGCATCCAGTCATTTATATTCTGTAGCGACAGGATTAAGAACATTGGCAGGCCAGAGAGGATCAATTGGCAGTTGGGGTTCATTCAATTTCCAATCGATCAAATCAGGACGCTATTGATTTTGCACTCCAAAAGCCGTGAGAACATTTTTCAATGTGTTTTTGGCGCCGCTAAGAAACTGTCAAGGCTCAGAGAAGGGACAACAAGTGGAACAACCACAGAGCAAATCAAGACACACGATGAACCAGTGATAAAGCACAGCATGCACACGAATGGAGGACATTATATCAATAGATTTTTGACTGATGAGATCCACAGAGAGAGAACAAAACAGGCACTATGACTACACAAGGACTGAGTGCTCGTGTGTATGTGTGTGTGTGTGTGTGTGTGTGTGTGTGTGTGTGTCTGTCAGACCTTGCACTTCTTGGTCTCCTCAGCTTTAGGGACCTGATAACAGTCCGTACGCAGCAGAAAAGCACAAGGATATAAAAAAAAAACAATTTATTTTGTCGCTTCTAAAACTCTCCTGCCACAAAGCAAACTTATTTTCTAACCACTTTCTGTCTGCTACCTGATGATAATCAGGTGAGTCATGCATACTCGTACACACACACACACACACACACACACACACACAAACAAACACACATCGACACACACACAGGTAATAAAGACACTTAGTCATCCTCTCCTGCAACTCTGACTTCCAGATGACATGATAAATGTGTCCTGTTTGTTATTCATTATTGCTATTGCTGGAACCGTTTGATATCAGCAGCACTGAGACACAGACCCAGGTCCTTCAGCCGATCTATCTATCCTTTAGATAGATAGATAGATAGATAGATAGATAGATAGATAGAGAGATAGAGAGATAGAGAGATAGTATGCAGATAGAAAAAGGACAGTCTTGCAGACACAGAGTAAATTGGCCTATTACAGGCACTGGAGCCACTTGTCTACATGGTTGAGCCTGAAAGTGAGGGACATAAATGCAGATGAATGTGGAAAACAGCACAGTCTCTCCTTCTCCCTGGGTCTCTTTCAGCACACACATACACACACACACACACACACACACACACACACACACACACATGCACACACACTCACTGATTTGCACATTTACACCATGGTCACTGTGAATGCCTGAATCTGATTGTCAGGCAGATGTCCTTTAAAACCCCCTACACTGATTTTGTCATCTGAGTCATTTTCCAAACTCTTCCATAACAAGTTCAGTGATGTGTGATGATCTCAATTAATCAAAATGAGACTCACCTGTGCGACAGGTGTAAGCACACCCTTTCCAGTGATTTCTAACATGCCTTATAGGTAAACGGTTGGTTTACCTGGTTAAATGGGAGAAACACCTAATAACAAACAGCTGGCACAACCAGTCGTGGTTAACCTGCTGCTGCTTTGTGATTGTTGAACGAGCACACATCACTTCCTGAGCTGTTTCAGGAAAGTTTTGAAAATGAAATGACTGAGGCCATGAGGTCACTGCAGGTGCCTTTAAAACCATAATTAGGACACATCAAACACAGCTCCTGTCAACAGTTTAATCCACATACATCCATCTTACTGTAACAACAATAAAATAACAGCTACACTAACTAGATGCTCTACGCTAAGCTAACATACTTTAGCCCTATTGCTAAAACCCCTGTTGCTTCAAAAATACTGTGATTATTTTCCAGTAAATAACACTGGTGTAATGTGAAAACAGTGAGCTAGCTGAGTAACATTATTATTAATTATTTTAGCATAATGCTCAAGTTGAACAACATTGGCAAAATCATCTACTGATCAAATATTAGTCTAAACCCTATCAAAGTAGTGCTGGCAGGAATTTTTTATTTTCTGCCTGCACTGGTCACACTTTTATTTCTGAGAGCACATCACTCCCTAAATGAATTAACTCTCCCTATATTTTAATTGTTGGCAAGTGGCCATGGTGTAAGCGTGATAATGCACAACCTGGTGTACAGGGAATTTATGGACATGGAGGTGAAAAACACCACAGCACGACGAAGAGCAGCGTCTTTCACTGCTCACTGCAAGCACTTTGATTGCCACAAATCTTACAGTATATCAGGACACACTGATTTGAAATAGGCGGTGAAAATGTGGCATTACAGAAACACCAAACACACATGGTGGCACGTGCACACACACACACACACACAAGCTCACACAGACTCGCGCACAGTTCTCGGTTTGGTCTGTGTGGTGTGTGTTGTTGGGTGCATAAATGTGTGTACTACATTATCGAGAGAACAGCTGTTTGAGCGGTGGGGGAGTCGCTGTCAGCAAAACAAGAGACTGATCACGAAAGCTCTCTTTGGAGGATCCGGCTTCAATTTTCATGATACCGGATGAAAGGAAGGTGGAAGAGAAGCAGAGCAAGAGAGAGACAGAGGGAGAGACTCGGGCCTTGCTCTGCGATCACCGGGCTGCATTGATTCTCCGTCATCCACCAGTCACACTTTCCAAAAAGTTTCCCCACCGCTCTCCCTCAGCCTGTCACCTTCCCACGTCTCACTCTCCCTCCTCTCTCTCCCCCTGTCCTCAGCTCCTCCGCCTCCCCATCTGTCCCCTCAACTTCATGAAGAATTCATGCCGCAGTCAAGGGGTTTGTCTTGGTGAGGTTGGGGAGGGTTCATTGTTTCTTTTTGGGATGGTTCCATGTGTTGTTTTTGTGGGCTGCCATCCTGCACAAAACTATTTTGAACCGGCTCATTATCCAGCACCCATTTCTTTCAAAGTCACTTCACACCTACTGCACCCAACTCTGTAAGTCAGCTGTGTGAGGGAGGGGTCATTGTGTTCCTGAATTGCACCCATTACAGTGACCGGACAAATGTGTGCTTATCCAATTCACACATCTTGGGGGACTTAATTGCCAATTCACCCCATGAAGAAACATAAATGAATGAGCACTTGAACAGATTGAACCATGTTGGTTTTCCCCTCAGTGAATCACCTCAAAGGAAACAGCAAGTGGCACTTCTCTTCTGGTCTTTGAATCCCCATTTTTCCAGGACCCAATTCACCTTTTTTCTGCCCCTTTCATTCCCCATCACTCCTCCTTTGCCGGCCTTTGTATCCCCCATCTGTCCTCAAACTACCTAGAGCCTGAGCCCACTGAAACACACAGAGGGCACAAAGCAGTCACAGAGACAAAGTGATTTTCCTCCCAAAAATCAATGCCTTCCATACAAAAGAAGACAAAGTAGTCACGGCAGTCCAGTTGCTTTTTCTCTGTTGCCAGAATGCCGATTATCCAATCAGAGCAATAGATTGGACCCCGTGGTCCGACCTGCACTGATTGAAGTTATCAGAGTGTGTTTCTCTCTCATTTTCTGTATTTTGCATTGTAAATGTTACTTCAGGCCATAGCCAGAGAAAAAGAGAGACAAAGGTTAGAGATAGGCCCAATCAGGACCCAATCATGCAAGATGTATTTTTAGCAGCAAAAGTCTGCTCTTTATGCTAGTTTTCAATGTGACTGAAACTTCATGCACTCTGCTCTTGCACTGCTCAGCTCCTTGCATTTTGCTGCTCTAGGCACAGAGCATTTTCTAAATGCAAAGTTGAAAAAAAAAATGTTTGAACACAGAGCAGAAAGGCACCTTTCATCACTGCCACCGTTTTAGTTATCTACTGTCTGGTTGGGTCAATGAGTGCCATGATTTCTTTGGTGATAAACACAGTGGATTGTCCACAGTGTAAAAACGTTATGGTCTAAACAGAAAACAGAAGAACCGGAGGCAAATTAGGGCTTCACAGAAAACTTTTTAGCATGAATTTTTAATGTTTATAATTACTGTATAATTTACCTAAATTATGTTGGCACTTTATGGCATGATAAACAACAGCTGGTTGAGTTCCTGACAGCTGATCATCAGAGGACTGGGGAGGGAGCCTCAAAACAGCAACAAACCCTCTGAATCCCTTGAGCTTTTGGAACATTGTACTGTTGTTGATAATCTAATCATGTAAAAAAAAAATGCTTTTTTTCTGTGAATATGTTAGTTACACTAATAATGTTCATGCGAAGCAGCAATTTCGAGTTGGTCTTGTTGATTTTTTTAAAATAAAGCACTCTTGTGAAAGAAAGGAGGAAAAACTAGTCAACACATCCACAGGCAATAGGCAGGCCTTTGCCATTAGTTAAAGACACACCTTCAGGCAGGTAGTACTGTTATAATGGAAACACAAACATACCAAATCAAATCAGGTAGAGCCAGGCCAGCACATGTGTATGGAAAATGGCATTAGATTGCTGTGCTGTAGGTCAGATCCACACAAGGCCGGGTAAATCTGAAAATGCCATTTCAGCATTCCCTCCACACTACACCACACTAGTGCTCTAAGACCGCTTTCCAAAACCCACCGTCTGCACTGAAAAGCCCCAAATGCTTAAATTCCTCTATTGAGCATGTGCAGCCTTATGCAACTTCCACTCTGTGTGTCTCGTACCTCCACACCTCAAAATTTACATCATGACCTCAGTGTTGTCCAAAAGTTCAGTCACCCCCCCGCTTCACACAACAGTATCACATAGGGTTTGCTTAAGCATAAACTTAACACACACTAATTTTGCAAAGTGCGCCTTGAAAGTGGGCAGAAGGCCAAATCACACACACACACACACACACACACACCCCAAATCATGTTGTGCTCAATACAAATATGCTACAAACAGCCATGACATGTTTGTTTGTGTGTGAAAGAGAGAGAAAGAAAGTGTTAAAGTAAGAGGATGGAGACATGCAGTATGAGACAGGAAGACAAAAAGAGGAAAGAGATATGGTGAAATGGTCAAATAAGGCAGAGAGAGAGAGACAAGGCAGCAAAAACAGAGAAAGAGAAGGAGGAAGAAAGAAAGACTTATGTGAGCGTGCATTTCATTCCATACCTGCATCCTCTCCAGCATGTCGAAAAACTCTGCCGACTGAAACAGAGAGAGAAGGGACTATTACAAAACATGAAAGGCTGAATTAATTTTAAAGTGACTCATTGACTTGTTGTAGCCATCAAAACAAAATTGTAATCTCTGAAGTTCTCACATCAGTAACATTGGTGTTGACAGTGCCAGATCCTGCTGGCCTGCTCTCTGTGTAACTATCTACCACAATGTAAACTTAGCAACAGACGCTGGGTAAGTGTGGGGAAGGAGGGGCATGGCAAGGGAGAGACTAGCCAGCTGCTTCTCACACCCACATGCACACACACTGATAAGCCACCACACACACACACACACACACACACACAAACACAAATGCCTCCATGAGTGCGTTCACACATGCTTGTCCCCAGTGTTTCCACCTTGTCACATAAACAAGTTGTGAGAATGATAATCGTCCACACGCTTTTTTTTTTTTTGTTTGTGTGTATGTGAATGTGTGTGTGTGTCTTTAACATTAATGCAGCAGGCTGTGCAGTGTGCTCGAGGCGACACAAGTGTGTGCACATGTACACACACCCCCACACCCATTCACATGCCAAAAGAAAATATAGTCAGTTTATGGCACTAAATCACACTTCCTGTCCAAAAACTGCCTGGCTTACAGGAAGAAATGAATGAAAATGCTGCAGAAGGGAAATAACGTCAATATACAAATAGCATCAGCACGACTCTGCTTCCTCTATCAGACCATCTCTTAGCAAACTTTACATAGGAGTGTATAGGGGTTAGGCAATATGGATAAATTCAAACAGCACAATATCTTTGGCTGAACACCCCAACATCAATATTAAATAACATTATAGGGATGACTAGTGGCGCTTTCATAAGATATTTACACCCAAGATTTTTGATAAACAATCATTAGTAATGTAGATGAGATCAACAAGCAGGCTGAGATAATTAACGGTCTTCACGTCAGAAAATTCTCCTTTAGTGTTTCACAATATCAGTATAATACTGACACACTGCCGAGCCCTGTGACTTTAACAAATTAATTTTCTGTGACTCTGGCTTTTGGAAAGGCAGTTACATAATTCACATCGCAAATGAAAGCTACTAATTCATGCTTTTTGAATAAAAGCCAAAGCTAAGGTCTCTTATCAAATTTACATGTCAAAACTAAAGTGAAGTGACAGCCTCCATATAGTCACTGATGAGTAAGCCACTGCAACCTGCTTTAAATGACCTCAGCTAGAGCCACACACATACACACACACACACACCCACCCACACACACACACATGCGAAGACACACTAACAAGTATACCGGTCGGGAGACTGTGCATGCAACAGCGTCATAAAATACAAAGTAAATGGAACAGGGAAATGAATGCCTTACCAATGAACCGTAGGTCCTTAAATGGGAAAACATGGGCTGATATTTAACTGCTGCTTTACAGCCGCTTTGATGGCAGAGTTATAGCAGGGAAAACATATAAAATCCTACATTTTGACAGCAGTAAAAAGAAGTCATGTTACTCTCTCTCATGTTACCTCAGCTTAGGTAAAATTCTATAAATCCATCATCACCCCTCCCACTGCTGACAGAGCCGGAGAGGAGAGAGAGAGAGAGAGAGAGAGAGAGAGAGAGAGAGAGAGAGATAGAGACAGACAAAGGCACAGACAGAGGAACAGACAGAGTGACCTATCTGTTGTCTGTTGCCTGTTTAGGAAGTTTTTTTCTTTCGTGATAGATTATTTGAACCCACCCTCTGGCAATTTTGTTAATGCTGCTAAACCATTTTGAATTTGAGTCAGAGAAGAGGGAGGGGGAGAGAGAGAGAGAGAAAGAGAGAGAGACTGATTATCCGCCAGTTAATATGTAACCAGTTAAAGGTGCTGTGAGCTGATACAGGTACTATGTCTGGACCAGGAAAGTCAACACCGCACAGCACAGCCAGACAAACACGAAGTACAGCTGTCTGTCTATCTGTGAGATATGAAGCTTTGACAGCCAGAACACTGTATGTTCTCAGCCAAATGTACACGACACACCGAGAGAAGTGTGTGTGTGTGTGTCACAGTACACTAGGGAGCCATAGATACAGATTTCAATTTGCCTCTCTTAAAAAAAGAAACTGTAAACAATGGTGCGTGAACTCATCAATTCCCTGCTCACTATAAATGGCGTGAAGACAATTGCTTTGTGGAAATACCAAGAATCTGCAATTTTCCATCATCTCACAATACATGGGAATCAATAGGAAATTCAAAGAAAATCCACCCTTAACACTTGAACACAGACATTGGTTATTGCATTTCTGTGCTCAATTTGTTCTTTGGTGGTGTGTTTTTCCTCATTCCTGTGGTTAATTGGACACGCATAGCTGATATGACATCATGGTACAATATTTCCAGACCAGCTACAGTGCATTTTGATGAAAGAGAATGTTTTGACAATGTAAAATATCAGTGGTAGGCGATATGTCAGGTTTTGGTGGCTATTTTGCACAGGTAGTGCAAACAGTCACAGAGGGAGAAATCTGTCACACAAGAGGCAAAGATAAGATGGCTTCATCAGACTGGATAGTGTAGTGTAGTGATATGTTGTGTTTTCAGTAAGAGGCACAATGAGCACCTTGTCCAAATTGTAGAAACTCGCTTTCTTGCCCTTATCCAATCACTGTTATTTTCTCTACCTACACATATTACCCGTAGCTGAATGAGAACAAAATCACAAAACTCCTCCGAGGGCTGTCGAACTTAATTCTGCGAAATGTAGTACTAGAGAAGACGAGGCACACTGAAGGAAAGTGACTACACCAACAAACATCACAGACTGATAGCTGACAATTTAGTATCTTGACTTTGTCCTTGAAGTATCCACTGCCTCTCCCCTGAAGAACTTCTGCCTTTGCCAAATGAGTTTTTCATTTGAAAACAGTGGTGTGTGAGCTATGAAGCCACACAGCACACGCACTATGGTTGTACACGGGACACATCACAGTGTTCAAGTGGTGTCCTGTGGTTCTGACAGTGTGTTCAATCATCTATATCCCCCACAGTGAGCAGACAAGAACAAGGACGAGGCAACGCAAGAGACAGCCATCTGTCTCTCTGCCTAGCTGTCTATCCAAAAAAAAAGTCTGGATGTCTGTCACTCTGCTGTCCTTGCTCCTCTCCTCTATCTCTCTTCTCCGTTTTTTCACTCCCTTGCTATGCTAATCCCTCCTCTCCTCTCTCTTTGCCCTCTTTAATCTCATCTCTTCTCTTTTTCTCTTCCCCCTTGTCTTTTTCTGTATTTCCCTAACAGTTCCTCTTTCTCTCTCTCTCTCTGTTTCTTTCTCCCCGTCTAGCCCGGCAACAACATCTGCATCTCTTATCTCCCATGGCAACCCGTTGGGGCTACCACAGACCACAGGCAGATTAGACCATCTGCCTGCTTCAGTGACTAACAGACAGAGAGACAGACTCCCTGGTGGAATTCAGATACTCATGTACAGTCAGACAGAAAAGAGTCAGCCACATACTGAAAGTTATATTAGCTGCTGCAGATAGTGGCAGCTGGTTCTGGTGTCCTGGGGTGTTGACGTCAACATTAAGAATTTAGCTTCACTCATCGGCAAGACCGGGGGAAGGAACAACAAAAAGGATGTAAGCTAAATTTACTCACTGACTAGCACCGAGAACTGCCTCAATTCTCCTTTTGTAAAAGCCATGTTTGCTGTTCACATTGAGCCAAGCAGATGAGAAATAAGCACTTGTAGCAGCTTGGAGTGCTCAAAATGTCCCTGTAACAGGAATGAAAACAGATTTTCTAGGCCATCACAGTTCAAAATGACAAAGTCTTATTCAAAACAACTGCACCTCAGCTAAGGTTAGTATTGTCCTAACAAGTGTCTCATGAAACACTCTCAACAGTGTGAAACACCCCTCCATTAGAGGGGAGGAGTGTTTCCATGGAGTTCCAGAGAGGTCAGCGCTGCTCGCTGTCCTGCCCACACCATGACTCCCTCTCTGTGCCGAGGACAGACCCACACTGGGGTCTGAGGGGCGGGGCGGAGTCAGAGGAGCCAGCCTGAGAAAGCAGCCTCTGACCTCTTAAGCTATCAGATGCATAAACAGACATACAACTGTGAATATGAACAGTACACACCCCTTGTGTAACTGCTGGAGCTCTTTCAGAGAGGTTTTTTGTTTTCCTAAGAAATGCTAAGATTCCCACCAGACTAGTTGGTATTTGAACTGATATATGCATATTTGACATTTCACAAATGGAGGTTCACAAATCTTACAGTTGCACGCCCCTTTCACGCACTACTTAACAATAAACTTTCTGTAATCCGCTACTGCTTTTGAGATATATGAAAGCCTTCCCTTTTGGTTGATTAAATCCCTATAGCTATCTGAAGGCAGCAAGGCCGATACATGCATTCCATTTGCAGTCTCTAATTACAGTTGGTGCACATTTTCAAAGCGGCGAGCAATTACACACTGCTCATTCAGTGTGAGTCCCCGTATGAAATCTTGTCCAACCTACAAAATAAGTACACAACCCTCTGTATCTCTGTGCAAACCAAACTGGTTAGTTCTACCTCAGTAGACTCTTGCATGCAGGAAGATGTGTCATCTCCTTCTTTCCAAACATTTTCCCCAAAATTGCACCCAACACATTTAACTGCCAAAAGGCCTATAGCTTTAACAAAAAGTAAATAAATAAAAAATTATGTGATTGGGTAGAATTATGGCTGTGAAGTGTTTTGTTTAAATTCGATAGTGTTTATTGTTTTGTTAGATTGCTCAGATTAAATTGATTGCACACCTCTTATGCAAAACTACTTTGTCTCTCTGTCTAGCTCTGCCCAGTCCCTCTTTGTCTCTCTTTGTCTTTGTCTCTCTGTCTAGTTCTCAGCATAACATTTGTTGACAAAAAAATATTTTGTCCTGCACAGATTATCCAGTGCAGTTGCAAACACAAGCACTGTGACAGGGCAACAGTGGACAATCAGCATCACCCAATGTGAGGTGACAGGGTGCTGTTTCATTAGCAGTGGGCATCAGAGATAGGCACTTGTCCTCAAAAGATTTGAGACTCGATTTGGACTCGAGATTTGTGCAATGTTAACAGTCATTATTTCATTTTCTTTTCTTTTCTTTTTTTTTTTTTGGTGCATTAACAAGGAAAGATGTCTGACGAGCTGAATGTCATCCCCGCCTTTATTATCATGCATAACCCTACACATCTGGTGTGCGTAACCACAGATGACTGAAAGCTGTGGCAACAACACCATGACGAGCACATCTGCAGCTGCTGTGCCATATGATTGACTGATTAATTGAACTGATAATACTTTATCGTCAGTCAGGCTGTATTTTTTTTGTGCATCAATAGCAGCATCTTGTATAACAGCAGATTAAAAAAAGAAATACATACATTTATAGAAGATGACAGTCACTGAGGACCGTACTATACAGCTTCAGCATACATTCAGTTTGGAATTGTGTTCATCGTTTAACTTTAGGATTGGTGGATACACAAAAGAGTGTTTCGGTCTGACCCTATTCAAATGTGGAACACTGTATCTCTGGTTTCATGGCAGCTGTCAACATCTGTCATATCCTTTGGCTATAAAACGTCACACAAGGCCCAAACAAAAGAATTGGTAAATGCATCGCCTGTGATATCAAAATAAAGGATGCTGGACTGCCCGCATCAAACATTATCAGGCATCTGAAAATGCATCCAGACAGATCAGTCAGTCAGTTCACTTTTACTGTCATTTCCATCATACACCTTCGCATGCACAGGTCAGTCAGTTGGTATTGTGAACGTTAACATTAGCGCCTGTGGACGGTTGTTTGGCTCAGCATCAGCTATCTAAAAGTGGATAAAGAAGTGATGCTGATACGATACATGCTGTGAATTCCTTAGAAAAGCAGCAGATGATGGAACCCTCATTTTAACTATCAGAGACTTTAGACTGTAGATCAAAGACTGGAGACTTAAGTTAGACTTGTGAGCATCTCTGGTGAGCATACTTGATAAATTGCACACCTCATGGGCTGGGCCATCACGTGACATTATCATATCTGTGTCTGCACAAACAGCCCTAAGCCTTAATAAATGTATCATTATAACTGTATGCAGACAGTAGTGCTGCTTATAAAAGCTACCTGTGTGTTGTCGGCAGGATGTTGGCAGAAAAGTTACAATAGCGTGGATACAGCTGTTTAACATTATAATCCATCTTTATACCTCATACTGGTTAACTTCATATATACATTTTTATATGAACGCATTCTGAGATTCAGAGAGTGGAAACACCATGAAGTGGCAAGCTCTTTTCGTCTCTGACTTGCTGGAGAGGATGGATACAACATCCTGTGGCTCATTTTGTTTGGCAGAGTGTTCGGCACAGAATGAGATAAATGCATTTCCAAAAATAATGTTTACATTGCACAAGGATAATATAAAGCACAATGCATGGATCAACTGAGGAGACATGACAGATGAGAAACCCTTGCATTACAAAACAGATTATATACTTAAGATTTACAGTGATGTTCCCAACACATGGCTGCCTAAATATTAATATTGCGCCTAGCAATCTATGTATGATACTTCATCTAATACAGCGAAAGCGTCAGTCTTCTGTAACAATATGCTAAATCATTAAGAGTCAATACAAAACCATCACTGAATGAAGACATTTGAGCAACATGAGGTGTGTAGGTAACAGTTTTTGAGCAAGGGCATGGCTACAGAAAGCATAACCCAGTTAGATTTTTGCTTTGCTTTGCCTTTCTCTAAATCATATTAAAAACAGTTTGCATTAATTCAGACTGTTGAAATAGGAGAATTAGTTGTGCATATGTAAACATGCTCACCGAACCACACATATGAAAACACTATTATATGCAGAACTCTACTCACTGATAAACAACACTCTTGTTATTTGAGCCGTGTGTTTGCAGACTTACCTCAACTACAGAAACTTTTCCCTTAAAAGCTTTGCCTGTCCTCTATGTCGAGCTGAAAACACTCCCTCACTTTCTGCTGTACACTCTGAGACATGCACATCCCTCTCTGACACTCTCTCTCTCTCTCACTCACTCTCTTTTCTCTCTTGGCTTTTTATCTGAATTTTGCACTTTCATTTCGAGTTTAAACAGGAAAGTCAAGTTAGGTGGCAAACTGAACTGCTTTTTAAAATAGAACAGGTCATTCCAGTGTGTCTATCTCTGCAACACAGGCACTCTCTCTCTCTCTCTCTCTCCCTCCCTGTCTCTCTCTCACACAACACACACACACACACACACACACACACAGGTAAACACTTTGACCAAAGCTCCGGGTCCGGCCTGAGGACAAGGACGCGTCTCAAATACGTTTTCCTGTCTCTCTGTCAGTGTCTTAGAGCAGGATGGCTGCCAGCCATGGGAGTGTTAAAATACACACTGAGTCATTACATAATGTGAAGTGACACAGAAAAACACATGCACAGTGCTTACACACACACATACACCCACCCACACACAGACACACACGCATGCATGCATGCATGCATGCATGTATGCATGGGCTCATGCATAGACCTGTGTGCATACAAAAACACTATATGGACAAAAGCATTAGGACAGACCTCTTAATCACTGAATTCAGGCTTCATTCAGTCCCATTGCCACAGGTGTATAAAATCAAGCAAATCAAGCAAAAATCAAGTCATGCAGTCTGCCTTTGCAAACATTTGTGAAAGAATGGGTCATTCTAAGAGCTCACTGAATTTTAGAGTCGGATGGAGCGGTGTAAAGCACGCCACCACTGGACTCTGGAGCGGTGCAAACATGTTCTATGGAGGGACCAATCACGCTTCTCTATCTGGCGGTCTGATGGAGTCTGATTTGGTGAATTCCAGGAGAACGTTCCCTGCCTGACTGCATTGTGCCAGCCATAAAGTTTGGTGTAGGATAGGGATGCACCCTATCTAACCTGAACTCATACTGAGCAAGTAATGAATTATGGCTTTCTGGTTAATAAATTACCTTACAAACATTTTCTCTAAAAGTGCGGCCTTATATAATAAATATAGTATATATTTCTTTAACTCGATTTAATAAAGGTAACCATCTTCTGCAAGTGATTGGCTCTGAAGTTCTCTAATTCAAACTAGAACAGCTGCCACTGTCCACTGTCAGTCATCCTCACCAGAATCAGTCAGAATCGATGACGACAGCAGCTTTTGTGTTTGGGGCACTGACTGGAGTTCACTCCAGAAGTTATTTCCACGACACAGCTATATTCTTTTGATTTGCAGAATGGATAGTCATTAGAGTGGGTTTCCTAAATCTGCATTGCTTGTCTTTTAATGATTGTAGTTAACAGGCTTTATTGGGAGGGTAATGTAACATATGGTCATTAATCTGTTAGCATAGTGTATAATTGATAATGATGACCATGGTTACAGTATGGTAAAAAAAAAAAAAAGTGGATTTAACCACACCCACTTTTTCCCCCTAAGCCCCTTTGATCCAGTGAAGGGTACTAAGGGGCTTACTAAGACATTTTGGACAACTGGACAATTCTCTGCTTCCACCCTTGTGGAAACAGTTTGGGGAAGGCCCTTTCCTGGGCCACCATGACTGTGTCCCAGTGCACAAAGCAAGCTCCATAAAGGCATGGCTGGCTGAGTTTGATGTGGAGGAACTTAACTGGCCTGCACAGAGCCCTGACCTCAACACCTTTGTGATGAACTAGAACAGAGACTGTGAGCCAGGTGCTCTCATCCAACATCAGTGTCTGACCTCACAAATGCTGTTCTGGATGAACGGGCAAAATTCCCACAGACACACTCCAAAAACTTTTAGAAAGCCCTCCCAGACGTGTGGAAGCTGTTCTAGCTGCAAAGGGGGGCCAACTCCATATTAATTAATGCCTATGGCTTTAGAATGGGATGTCAGAAAAGGTCCTGTAGGTGTAATGTGGAGGTGGCCACCTACTCTTGTCTATATAGCGTACATACACAAGACCAATACAGATACAAATACATCCACACACATTCAGACACACACACACAAACACACACATTCACACACACAAAACATCTGCAGCAGCATGTGCAGTGGCTCCAACAGCTCAGGTGTTAATGGGACCCGTGTCCCATGTGGGCAGGGACACAGCTGGTGTAAGAGCTATGCCACCCTTTGTGCTACTCATCTGATTCAAAAAAGTGTGACAGGTGTAGAAAAACCCCATTTTCAGGCCAACGCGGCCTCCCCAGAGACTCTGCTTTGTGGCTGTTGTATGGAAAGGCAGTACCAATAGTTACATTGTGTAGCAACAAAAATGTAGTGTGTGCAGGCAGAATCTAAGTCTTTGATTAACTTAATGTTGCACAAGTTGCTCCACCGCTGTGATTTTAAGAAGTGAAAAGAGTTGGAGTGCTCCTTGAATGAATAATTAACAAACTAACAGCCATTTAGATAAGATATATAAGATTAAAAGCCAGCAGCCCCAAGGGAACCACAGTTAATATGTGAATATAGAAATAGACTCTCTGTCAGGTTTAATTTAAAGCACTTAATAATATAAATGTTTACATTTTCTTTGGACAGGTTAATGATTAGGGCAATAGTATTTAATGCACTGATCATTAACTTTTACACTAGTTGTACATAACTGGCGATTAGTAAATGTCCCTGGCTGTTTGTTACTTCTATAGCATGCCTCACAATGAACTAACCCTTCCAGTTAATAAAACTTTTGTAATTACTGCTAATGGAAAGGATATTTTATCCACCACAAGAAAGATTTCTGACAACTACAATGGCACTTCTGAAATAACTTTTGAAGAACGATAGGACTGATAGCTAGACCAGCTGCTACCACCAAGCTGGCTTCATTGGCCAAAGAAATCTATTATGGCTGAGCAGCCTACAATTGCCGAATTAAAATGTTCAGTGGTGTTTGGTAAATAATTCAAATGGTAAGAGCTCAGCTGACGTGATGTGGCTGATTTATGAAAATGCAAGAATACAAGCCACGTTTGTTTTGCTCTGGAGTTATTCAAATGAGAAACCAGCCCTCCGTGCATCCCAATCAGACGCTGGATGCAAGATGAAAAGTGTTTTTTTGACTCACACTGCTCCACCACTAATAATAAATGTGTTAAATCTGGCTTGATGAGCTCAGATGCGTCATAATCAGCTAAATAAAAATGGATGCACAGATGTGAAACGACAGTCAGTCATCTCTTTGCACAATCTTAAGTTCATAAAGGATATAATTTGCCAGAGTCAAATCATTCAGTTAACCCTTCATTACTTTAGGCAACTGAGTCCTGCCATATCGTCCCACACAGAGCCTCTGTTTCACCCACATTGCAGCTCAAGTCGCACCGTCAGAAAGATTAGTTTGATGTGGACTGTGATTATAATTAATTCTACGTTTCACATCTACTGTGCCAGTGTGACAGAAGTGATGAATATCCAACCATTAGAGCACATTACCTCACTGGGAAAGTGGTGGCTTGGAGATTTATACTTACCAGAAATCAGCCACACATCCAGCACTTAATTAATATAATCTGGCTTGCATTGATGTTTCTTTCTCACACACACCTCACACCTTATCTTGTTGATGTTTTCAGCTCGTTTTCAGCTTGCTCCTCTCCCTCTCTCTCTCTTACCATAGACATCTAACTTTATACCTCTTCTCCCACTCTCCGCGCTATCTCCCTCTGCCTTTTCCTCTTGCAGATTCAATAAAGCTGGCTTAGTTCAAGGTGACATACTGCTGAGAGTGGCTCCCTCCTAGAGGAGCCATCTATTTCCTGTAAATCACCCTGCTAATCTGCCTCCCCGCAAAATATACCTGCCTTTTATCTTGGTGGAAGAAAAATGAAAAAAATGTAAAGTAAATAAATAAATAAATAAATAAACAAATGGGAAGAGGCAGCCACACTGAAATCCATTTTTTTTTTTTTTGGTTTTGCTCAAGTCTGCCTACTATTTTGAAGTTGGCATTTCATTGGGTCTGTCTTAAGTTTCATTCCAGGAAGCAGTTTGGGCTGCTGGACTCAACAGTCTGTGGTCAGGATGCCATTAGTCTGTGTTTACAATAGTAAACAGAGAACATGATACTCCTGTGACTGAGGCAGGTCTTACAGATCACATCAGACTCTTTGCTTCTGCGATCAGACAGCAACCACGTAGACTCCGAGTATTTTTAGTTCAGCGGATAATCCAAATGTTGATTAATTCCATTCATGTAGCGCAACATTAGAGAAACAGCACCAGTTGCACCAAAATTGGAAAATTATAAATGGCAAAATGTGTAATAAGTGAAAATGGAAACAAGAAGACCCAAAAAAGGCGTGGATTGAGATGAACCCACTGTGCCGGGGTTAACTGGCTGGGTCGGATGGTTCATCAGTGACCAGGGTTAGTTCTCTGAATACAGGTAAACTGTAATTAGAGAAGAAAAAGCTGAGTAGGAGTCTGAGTAGGACCATGAGAAGATCTAATGAGATCCAGAGAGGTCTTCTGCATATACTCTAGGAGCCAGTCACTCAGGACTCATTTTCGTTATATTTTTGGCTTTTCCTTGTACCCTTTGTTTTGTGCCTGGCATTTAAAATATCACGGCGCAGGCACACACCAAAAACAGCACAACTTTGCATCCTGTGCTGTCTCGCCTTCTGCCTTCCTCCCACATGAAGGCCCCCCACAAATAGCAGGATTTAAATCCATCAGCCGTTCACAAAAAGATTGCATCAATCCAAGCGTGGAGGAGCGGTCACAGCAGCGGCTCTGAGGAGTACTGGGTTCAGTTCACCCACCCGCCCATCTATTCTCTGTGATAGCATAATGGAAACAAACAGGGGAGATGCGCATTGATATTGGATGCTGCCTACTGGGTTTCTACAGCAAATAAAATAAAATAAAATAAAATGAAATAAAATAAGTGACAAAAAAAAAACAAAACAAAAAAAAATCCAAGCTCTTGATGCCTTTCTGTAAATAATGACTCATTTGGCCTTATGAATTTTAGGTATATTTACAGAAATATTTGTGTAGGAAAAATGAATGTGCTTTTTCAACTTTGAAGACTCACTGTCATTACAAATAGAGGCCTCCAGATTATACATAAAGCAAGTGAAAGGGATCACCATAAGCTAAAAAAAGAACAATACACACTGTGATGTGACAACTTTAAAGTCCTTACTGTGCTTTATGCAAGAAATGTCATGTTGTCAAGTGTTTGTTCTTGTTGTTGCGACACTTGTAATTGGTCTCCGAGCTGCTTTGCTCACTAAAGGGATTCCTCAATGATGATAATTTGAATCAATGCATTTCCTCATAGCCCTACAGGTCTAAAGGTCCTAAAGGGCAGAATATGTCAATGACAAAGTCTGCAAATCAATATATCTGCCTAAATATGTCTACTTATCTGTGTGTATGTGTGTGTGTGTGTGTGTGTGTGTGTGTGTCTGTCATACCTTCATGTTGGGTGGTGCAGTGCGGGGCGGTGAGGGGGGACATTCTCCCAGAGGGACGTTGGAGATGGTCAGCAGCTCCTGTTTCCTGGAGAGAAAAAGACAAGATGAGGAAAAAACAAGGTTGATGTTTATTGACACCGATGACCACGAAAGTGATTCAAATATTATATCGGCAAAGGTCACCTTTCTGTGTCGGCTTATGCAATGCAGTTTGACTGTAACTAAATTTGGCTGATGCACCGTCCTTACCCCCCTTTGAGGGTAGATAAAGGACAACTCTGCGAGAAAGACAAGATGAGAACAGAGACTGATCTTTCCCTGTGAACAGCCAAAATAAAGAGTGAACAGCCGTGCCGCTGCAGACAAGGTCGAGGACGAACAATGAGAATTAGAGTTTAAAAATTACATCCCTTCACCGTGACTGGGAATAAGACAATAGCCTGAACTTTACACATCACTTTCAAATCTTCCGCATGTGAAAACGTTAAACAATACTTTAATAATATTAACTAGCAATGCAACATTCATTTTTCGGTTCACGTTATCAAGTGTTTTGCTTTCAGATTATGGCCTCAGAATGATATTGTATTCAGAGTTACAACAGCATGTGTGCGCATTTGGTCTTGCCGGTCACTTTCCGCCTAATTTGATCTGCCCAGTGCCATGTAGCGCAACCCAGAGCCATAAAGTGATTTCAGAATAGTTTACTTATGTAATTGAAGCCCTTCTTTTTCAAATTCACCTTTAATGCACCCTCAATGTATTATTTAAATTTTTAAAGCCAGCTAGCAGGCAATGACAGCTTTGTTGGAGTTATACAGTGAATTACCAGATGCTTTCTGCTGAGTTATTGTGCTCTCTTCAGGGGCTAAGATGCAGTCAAGTGGAGGCTTTGGCAAAAGTCCCGTGGGGCTACAAGCCTCCTCTCCTCTGTCTTCCACCTCTCTGCTTGGTAACATAAGTGCACATTAATGATCCCAGATGTTAAAGGTTTAGCCATCACCAGGAGGTAGAAGAAGGATTAGGTGGCGAGGCCTACACCTGAGAGACATAAACCAGCCATCTATCCTTATGAAATCCAAAGGGTTCCTGAGGTAAATAAGCGCACATGTAGGCCTAGAGCTTCACCGCTGGCAGCGAATATCTTGCTGGCTAATATTTCACAAGAACAAGTCAAGTTTATATGGTAATGAAAGACAAAATGGAGCAGAGATGCTGAGATCCCTAAAGAATTCTCTAGTCCTGCTTTGGGACTGCAGAGAGAAAATTAAAACCAAAAGAAGCCATCAAACTTCTTGTATGAGGACACATCGGTCACTCACCGCACTCTCTTCCTCCCCTCACTGTACGCCAATTTTCACACTTATGTGAGGTCCTTTTGCCCTTGTTCCAAGGTGTCAGTGTGTCTGTCAATATGGCACCAAGACAGATTGCGGTAGATTTGCTCCATTTTTAAAAAGTCACTGTGGAATACTGCTGAAGTTATTAACCAACATAAGACCTTTTGTTTGAAAAACATGCATAAAATTTTACTGAGTGATTCTTTTTAAGTGGCAATTAGTTTTTTTCCAAATGGATGCATTGCATTTGGGAATTAAACTCATCATTTACTTTGTGATTAAATTCAGTCTTACGCTGACTCTGAAAAATAGAGTGGATATGAGTTGTCACATTGTATGGATGCTACGAGGTGCAGTTCATGTTACCAATAAGTATCGTGCTATCAAATCAGAATCAGAATCAGAATCAGAATCAGACCCTTAGAGAGAAGAAAAACCTTTTACACATCTAAAATCTCATGTAATATGAAAACATAAATGAAAGAGAGAGATGGCACTGAGTAGAGTGCTTATCTCTGCCCACGCTATGCAAGATATTTCCGCTTGACATAGTCGACCAAATTAACCTTTTATCAATTCTTACTTTTCTTGCTTTTAATCAAAGGTTGTTGATTCATAAATTCAAACATTAAACTGTTATGTGTGTCTGCGGCTGATTAAGGGAATATTTCTGTAGCTGGGGTTTTTGGACTTTTTGCGACAGGCCACACCCACCACACTCCCTTTTGGCCAGTCAAAGTGACAGAGTGAATTTTGCCCCGTGAATCTGTTTGGAAGTTTTGCACCTTTTGTGACAGGCCACGATCACTGTCACGCCCCATTTTAGCCAATCATCATAAGAGCTTTCCACAAAGTGTTGTCATATTATGTGACTTAGTTGGGGAGTTACATGCCTTTTTGTGGTCAGAGACACCCACCACCATGCCCCCTTTTGACCAGTCCGCATCAAAAGTTGTCGTTACTCATGACTAACCTTTCCACGAAATATTAAATCATGTATTTACAATATAATGTGCAATGTAATGTA
>OMLB01054869.1:0-10186 GCA_900302555.1 Myripristis jacobus
TCCAAACTTTTGGCTGGTACTGTGTATATATATATATATATATATATATATATATATATATATATATATATATATATATATATGTATATATGTATATATATATATACACACACACACACACACACACATAAATTTTATTGCAGTAGATTGTTTCTGGGTCTCGTGGCCTGAGGTGCCCAGAGGACGCCGGTGGTCAGAGGAGTCTTAGCACTGGACTCATAATTGCTCCTTGCCTGGGGGAAGAGATTTCCAATCAGTGTCCATACCTGACACCAGATACACATTCATGAGTGAATCTGCAGCATCTCAATTAGGGGTTATGGGACGCTTTTCTGTGCTGCAGTTCGACTTTGATTTTTCACATTTGAACAAAGAAATTATAGCTTCAGCATTTATAAACCAAATGTCCTGTCTCTGTCTGTTGGTGTTAATTCCCAGGCATCGATGTGATCTGAATGGTGAAGATCTGAATCGTCAGTGGTGTATACCCAACCCAGTCCTCAGTCCAACCATCTACCATACCAAGGGCTTTCTCTACCATCTCAGCAGTATAGGCCGTTCTCCACTGGTGAGGAAAACAGATCATAAAATAAAACAAGCAGTCATATCAGTGGGTTCCAAGTCCATGGGCCAAACACACACAAATGCTTCAGTTAATGCAGTTGGCTAAATTGCAAATTTGTCATCCCTACTGACATTTTAAAACACAACCAAAAGTTATTTGACACACTCAGGAATCCCTTCACAGTTATGCATGTGCAGTGACTGATCTATTATAAAATTAAGTTTGTGCATTTTTGCTGCAAACTTCATATGTGTGTCTTGGCCAAATGGAGTGGAATATGCCTCCTGTAAAATTTAGTGGCAATTGACTAGACTTTGTAGTCATAATATTTTATTTATTTATTTAGTTATTATTCTACCATAAGGCAAAATATGGCTTCATGGTGGCACTATGGAGCACAACCATATATAGGGCCCATCTTAAATGGTGCCCTTCTTATATGTAGCTTGGTTATTCAAGCTTTAGCATATCCACTATAAATAAAAACTCACCTCCTGTTTGCACATTTACCATCAGCTTTGTTTGTATGTCATTCATGTTTGGGACTTCACCTAAAATAATAGTTTGGGTGGCCATATTATAGAAAGTTCCTAACTTGCAAATCTTATCTGTTTGGTAACCATGGTAATTATGGTTAGGACCTGATTAAGGAAAATAGTCATTACAGATTAATTTCTTATGTCAGTGTTCCTGTCCTAACTTATGATAGGAAATGTGCATTACACAAACATAATCACCACCCAGAACTTAAAAAATCTAGCGATCCTGACTTTAGGATAACCATGAGCCATCCAAACAGTTTAATTTTTCACCAAGTAGTGTTAGCTACCCTGTTTAATGTGGTTGATGCTTTTACAAAACCAACAAAATGTCAACAGGCGGAACTTATTCTCTGAAAGGTTTGTGGTGTTGTTTGATGACGAAGTGCTCAATGGTAGGTTGATGCTCTGCCCCCAGGCTATGATTCTACATCTAGCCAGTCAGCTGCCTTCAGCTTCAGAGGCCGACCAGGACACATGGCGCTCTCTCTTGATTGCGGTTAATGTAAGCAGGGATAAGAAAAGTAGTGTTGGTTGCTAGTTAACAGACATAAAAGTTGATAACTTTTGTTGGATGGAGTGTTTAAGATTGTCTAACCTAAGATTAAATAGGATTAAGATAGTTTGGATTCGCTTCTGTAATACGAAACTGGGGATCTAGCTTCTTGTCATACAGGGTGACTGAAGAGAGGATGTTTCTGTAATACAGCCCCTGATGTGTAAACTCACTACAGTAGCAAATATTTCATTAGAATAGACAATTTGAATATAAAGTGTATTTTATTTTGAGATCTAACTTTTACCTTACCTACCTATTTATCTTAACAACTGGAAACATTTCATTTTCAGTGATTCCTTAATGTTTCCAATATTTTCTAATGTAGATGTATTTATATGATCACTTTGCCAATTTTCAACTTTATCTCTGTCTGTCTGAATTTGGTATATAGTGTAAAAAAAAACAGATGCAGTTTTATTCTCTGTGTCTCTTGAGCTCATCAGCAAATTCTGCATTACTTCCAGCACCAGTTGTGTCAGTTGATGCGTCCAGTGGTGTAGTTGGGGTCAAGGAAGAACTATAGGCAAAGTCAGCTGAGGTAGCCACATTTTATTTCTCTGATTTACTGGTTTGTTTCTGCAGTTGGCACTCACTCACTTCCATTCATTCTGTAGACTATAATCTGTTCTTCCCTCTCTTGCTACTGCTTGGGAAGTATCTCTTTTTCTCTTGTGAAGGCATTTTGTCTGTTACACTAGTCAAATAAAATTTGTGTTGTTTTATCAGTTTTCTGATCTAAGAGTGAGGTATTCTAACTTTCTGTACACAGAGCCAGGTGAGCTGGGTGGGTTGTGGAAGGAATTAGCCAACGGGCATCAGAAGCTCATGTGCAATCCATCCTGGTACATGTAGGCAACGCTGACACGGCTCTGCAAAAAGAACTCAGATTTCTTGGTTATTATAGCACACAGTGAGGAATTTAGTACTTCAGTTGACTACATTACCAGCAACACTGATTGGACATCCACATGGCGATGTTGTGAAATTTTCCTTTAGGAAAAATTATTTCAGGCAAGCGCTGACAATTAAATGGGGGACGGTTGTACCTTGATAACTGGGGCCATTAAGGGTCCTACTAATCATATGGCAGTATCCCATAGCACATAAACCAAAATGTTACCTTTAAATACCCAAATGCACCCAAACGTACCACCCAGAAGTACCACAAAGTGCTCAGTTGCCCAGAAGTACATAAAGGTGCCAATAGTGCTCAAACAGATATACAGCAGTTACCAAAAGTAACCCAAAAGTATCCTCGTGGGTGAATGCTGAGTACTTCTGGGTGATTAGCAGGACCTACCTCTGATGTTTCTATAAACCTGAGGTGCATTTACATGGAGGTAACCCTGCGCAAAATGAATCAGAAGAATTAAAGCCAAGTCCAGTGCATGGTTCTCCAATAACTGGGATTTTCTTTCTTTCTTTCTTTCTTTCTCTGCTCTCACAGCTATCGCTATGATCTAATTTCGTCAAGTTTATAAAAAGCAAAGAATGACTGAGGTTCCAGCTGCAACATCACACAATTAGAGGCGATTTCAAATCAATACAAACTTAATTAACAACTAAATTAATGCCTGATTACTCCAATTATCACACACAATACCTGTGCTTCATTATTCACAGATCACAAAGCTGAAAAGTGTGATTGTGAGTGTTGTGTATGTGTGACTGTGGGGCAGTGGATATGTGTATGCTCAGTGCTTGTGTGTTTGTGTGTGTCACAAAACACAAATGTCATAAGGAGTTAATAAGAAGGGGGGCTCTAATGAATTGGCCTTGATTGGCTTATTTATTTTTTTCCAATCAGTGTTAAGACGACGACGTTAAGCAAAAAGGACATGTTCTTAAAAAAAAATGTGCTTACCTTTTCACATACAGATTTGGACTTTACTTTGCAACACAACAAGGGATTGTTACAGTTAATCTGTGGATGTGACAATGTCATAACTTTGTCATGTTTGTTCACATCAACTATTTTGCAAAAATGGTAAAAGTCCCTTTAGCATGCTTTGGAAGAGCTGCTCCCTTAGACATAAGTAGCTTTACAGTGAAGCAGCAAAAACAATTTGGTTTTTGAATCCATTAGTACAGTGAAAACATTTGGGAAACTAGATCCCTAGTCCAAAATGGGTGGAGTTTGTTTTTATTTTTATTTTTCTCAATTGATATGATAATGCCTTGATACTGACTCTCTTATTTCCTCTTTCTCTGTGTCTTTCTGCCAGGTTTTCTGTGATTACCATGGTCACTCTAGAAAAAAGAATGTCTTTCTTTATGGCTGCAGTGTAAAAGAGACTCTCTGGCAGTCTGGCTCAGCTGTTGACACTGTAGGACTGAAGGAAGACCCTGGATATCGGGTAACACAGACACACACCCACACAGACATACACATTACATATACACCCATTCGGGAACCCAGAGGGTTCATCTTTAAATGCTGTAGATAAAGCATATCCTGATTTTGCCAAGTGACCCTGTGTCAACAAGAGAGGAGCTTAAATTAATTCTCCAGTCAATTGGCAAACTTTCTCATTTAACATCACCAATGCTCTCAAAGACAAGGTCTATGGTAAAATTGTTTTAGTTAGGAAGATTCTTAAGTGAGTGAAATGACCTGGGAATATCTAAGTGTCAGCCACGATAAGAGCTGGTACAGTTCTCTAAATGTTCAAGAAAGGTGCTCCGGTGCTTTCTTTCCTATTTCCTTTTGGCATTTCTGCTTTATTGGACAGTTGCAGTAGAGAGAGACAGGAAAGGCAGGGGAGAGAGAGGGGATGACATGCTGCAAATAGCCCGTGGTTGGATTCGAACCCATAGGGCTAAAATCAGAACTCAGCCTTAACACAAGGTACGCACTCTTAACCAGTGATCCACTGTGGTGCCCCACTGCAGCAACTTTTAAAGTGATGCACCCTTTGGCCTTTCACATTTCAAAGTGTTTGCTGAGTTTTGTGGTCATTCTAAAGCTATTATATGGATAGGCTTACAGTCATCATAATCAGAATATTCACTGTAACACAGCAATCTGTCTTTTAAAAAAAAATGGAAAAGAGATGTTTTTGGCCAGATGGTGTTCCTAATTCAACATGTTTGAAACTTGAGAGTGTCTTGAAGGAATCTATTTTTTTCATATGGATTCATGTGGATAAATAAGAGTGGATAGGAGGATGAGCGTGAGCAGCCGTTCATAATGTGATTACTGTTTGGTTTAGGGTTAGGGTTAGGGTTTTGTGCCAGATAGCCTATATTCCTTTTTTATTTCAACTCCAACCTCTCCAACATTACATTGGTAATGAAGTCATATTTTGTGTTGTCCATGTTTATATCACCTGCATGAAACAATACAGTGAGAATGGATGGGAATAAGTATCTGCGCTTCTAAGATGTGCTTTTTATATTCCATTTTCAGAACATAGTAGTTTCACCACAGCAGGCCCATGTCAGTAACATATACCATCACATACAGTGCATTCAGGAAGTATCACTTTTGTTATGTTGCAGCATGATGCTACAATTATTTAAATTCTTTTTTTCTCTCATTAATCTACACTGACTACCCCATAATGATAAAGTGAAAACGGAATTGTAGAAATTTTTGTAAATTTATTAAAAAGAAAAAATATGAAAGATCACATTGACATAAGTATTCAGATCCTTTACTCAGTACTTAGTTGAAGCACCTTTGGCAGCAATTACAGCCTCGAGTCTTTTTGGGTATGATCCAACAAGCTTTGCACAACTGGATTGGGGGATTTTCTGCCTTTCTTCTTTGCAAATCTTCTCAAGCTTGGTCAGGTTGGATGGGGCCCATCTGTGGACAGCCATTTTCAGGTGTCTTCAGAGATTTCAAGTCAAGGCTCTGGCTGGGCCACTCTAGGACATTCACAGAGTTGTCTCTAAGCCACTTCTGTGTCATCTTGGCTGTGTGCTTAGGGTCACTGTCATGTTGGAAGGTGAACCTTCAGCCCAGTCTGAGGTCCTGAGAGCTGTGGAACAGGTTTTCATTGAGGACTTCTCTGTTTCCCTCAATCCTAACCAGTCTCCCAGTCCCTGCTGCTGAAAAACACCCCCACAGCATGATGCTGCCAGATGAAGAGTCTTGCAGGTTTTCCTCGACACATAATGCTTGGAAATGAGGCCAAGCAGTTCAATCTTGGTTTCATCAGAGCAGCGAATCTTGTTTCTCACAGTCTGAGAGTTCTTCAGGTGCTTTTTTGCAAACTCCAAGCGGGCTTTGCACTGAGGCTTGCGTCTAGCCACTCCACCATAAAGCCCAGATCGGTGGAGAGCCACAGTGATGGTTGTCTTTCTGCAACTTTGTCCCATCTCCATACAGGATCTCTGGAGCCCAGTCAGAGTGACTATTGGGTTCTTGGTAACCTTTCTTACTAAGGCCCTTCTCCCACAATTGCTCAGTTTGGCTGAGCAACCAGCTCTTGGAAAAGTCCTGGTTGTGCCAAACTTCTTCCATTTCAGAATTACGGAGCCCACTGTGCTCTTGGAAACCTTCAGTGCAGCAGAAATTTTGTAGCCTTCCCCAGATCTGTGCCTTGCAACAATCCTGTCTCTGAGCTCTGCAGGCAGTTCCTTTGACCTCATGGCTTGGTTTTTGCTCTGATCTGCATTGTTAGCTGTGAGGCCTTCTATAGAGAGGTATGTCCCTTTCCACATCATGTCAAATCAATTTAATTTACCACAAGTGGACTCTAATCAAGGTGTAAAAACATCTCATCAACCATCAAGAGAAATGGGAGGCACCTGAGCTAAATTTCAAGTGTTGTTTCAAAGGGTGTCAATACTTGTGTCAATGTAATATTTCAGTTTTTCCTTTTTAACAATTCTGCAAAAAATTCTAAAAATCTGTTTCACTTTGTCTTTATAGCATACTAAGTTTAGATTAATGAGAGGGAAAATGAATTTAAAAGATTGTAGCATCAGACTGCAACATAACAAAAGTGAGAAAAGGTCTGAATACTTTCTGAATGCACTGTGATTACATAGTGTAGTGTAAGCGCAGTCAGATTCACCTAGCATTGCAGTTGTCTTTTCCTAAGTCCTGCTAAATTCTCCTTCACATCTTTCCTTGATGGTCATGGCAAGTTCCATCAAGGTCAAGGAAAAGTGGCTTTACAACTTAGAAGTGTTTTTTGTTTTTTTTCTTGACTATTCAACTACAGCCAAGGAGAAACCAGCACTTCAGGTTTATTGCATTGGTGATGTCTGAGAAAATTTGCTGATTGGCCAATGAAATTTCATTTAAACTCATTCCTTATTGACTCAGAAACACAGATTACTTTACAAACATGTGATGTGTTTGTGGTCAAATTAGTGCCAACATCATAGAATCCACTGGACTGGACCACTGGTGTTGGTGCTTCTGCTGTGGCCTGTAAGTGTCTCATTCTGTCTGTTTATCTGCCCAGACAATACCGAAGACCTTGGATCGTATTGCACCAGCCTTTTCCTTCAACAGCTGTAACTACCTGGTAATAAAACATTAATACCATAATACTAATAGTAATGCTAATACTAATACTAATAATACTAAGAATAATAATAAGAAAATATAATTTCCCCAATCATTATCTTCATTATCATTGTTGTCAACATTATAGGGCCCTATAACTAACTACACACATGGTCAGAACCAGAATCACCTTTATTGGCCAGGTGTGATTATGCATACAAGGAATATGACTCTGGTTTACAGTAGTTTCTAGTACTTGCATGTACCACTCAAAAACAAGGAGGAAGGGCAACAAAAAAGAACCAAAAAATTAAATAGGAATAATAAATAGAATCCTGGATATGAGTATGTTTTCACGAGGCATGTCACAACTATACAGAGTGTTGTTATGGCTTAATAATTTATAATCAATGTACAGCAGATGTATGTATATTTACAATTGTACAATTATAGTGCTCACCTGGGGTCCGTTTCACGAAGCAGGTTCAACAAACTCCGTGTCTTATCCCGATCTCTCAGTTGATCTACTCTGAAATAGAAACTCTGAGTTTTTGGTTCCAGAACAGCTGATTTGAGTTAGTTTTATCAACTCAGAGTAGTTTCACCTGGAGTTAAGTGCATGCACCACAGCTATAAAAAGACAGCGTCAATGGAGCTCCTTTTTGACGATTCACCATGGCAACGGGGAAGTGTCGGGCTGCGTTTTTCACCCCAGTTGAATTGGAAATCTTAATGCATTCATACAGCGAGTTTGAACCTGTTTTTTTTTTTTTTTTTTAAAAGTGCAACACCACTGCAGCGGCAAAGGAGAGGGAGATGGCGTGGGAGAACATTGCTGCTCGGGTCAGTGCGTAAGTTTAAATGTAGTCCGTTGCAATCACAACAATATTACAGGGGAAAACTGCTTGAATGGTAGCCTATTAATTTATTTCATTTAGGTGCAATCCCGTGGGGGAGAAGTGCACTTGGCAGCAGCTTAAGATGAAATATAAAAACATTGTTCAAACAGGTAAAACATCTATGTGCGGTCTTATACCATCTCCCGACGAATATTTAATTCTCTGCGCAGTAACACTGCACCTTCATCCACGAGATCGTTGTCGAAAAGACATGCCATGTTCGTGAAAAAAAGTCGCCACCTAACTACTAATGGACTTCTAATAAAGGCCTACTGCAGCAGAACTAATATGCCACGCCAAAACTCGCCTGCTGACTGAATGAATGAGGACATAGAGAGAAACTTGAGGTTTCATGAGAAAAACCTGGTCCGGACCAGGTTAGTTTCATGGAGTCTGTTACTGCGGTAACTGACCGAGAGCTTAAGTTACCTCCCTCTGTGAAACAGGCTTAAATTAAATATCCAAGTCTTAATTTCAAAAATAAAATAAAATAAAATAAAACTGATCTGTCTTTGTTTTTGTAAATCAAGGCAGGTCTCTCTGCATCAAAACTTTCAACCTACTGAAGCTAATCCTGCTTTTACTGACAGTAGGTCAGGTTGGGAAAATAAGCCAACTCATTTTGCCTACCTAAAACTCACTTTTGAAGACCAAATATACATTACTTACTTTTATACTTACCTGCAATGCTTATCTTAATAGTATTAAATCTTATTAATTCTCTAACTGGGAATTAAAAATTGGGAAATAAATCTTTCTGTCTTCAGCAGGCAATTTTTCAGCTGTTTCTAATTTAACGGCTATAGGCTAATTTCCAATTTTAACTTGGCAGGTGGAGAAATCTCGTTCAGCCACAGCCAGGGTGGTTGTATGGAGAGAGATTGGTGTGCTAAGAAGTTATACCATGGAGAGCACTTACAACGGTTGCGACCAGGGAATATACAAGGTGTGTGTATGTGAGTGTGCTCCTCTATCTCTCCATCTGTGATCAGACTAATCAGACTGGCTCTAGGAAAGAGCTTTTAATGCTCACAAGTATTAATATAACTGTCTGAGAAAAAACACTGAAATCTTGTTCCACTTAGCTGTGACTGGACATTTTGCAAAGCCAGAGGCAGGCATTTAATTGG
This sequence comes from Myripristis jacobus, assembly GCA_900302555.1. Classification (NCBI taxonomy): domain Eukaryota; kingdom Metazoa; phylum Chordata; class Actinopteri; order Holocentriformes; family Holocentridae; genus Myripristis; species Myripristis jacobus. The sequence continues at coordinate 9,160 of OMLB01054869.1, forward strand.
CTCTGAGTTTGAAAACACACAGCCCTGGAAGTGAGACCTCTGCTTTGTGTCCTTTGTCTGTCTGTCTGTCTGTCTGTCTGTCTTTCTGTCTTTCTGTCTGTCTGTCTGTCTGTGTGTCGTTAACCTCTTGCCATTCCGTCCCTTTCTTACCCATTTAGTGAGGGGACAGGGGGTCTTTAGGGGAAACAAAAGGTCAGCAGTAGAAGCCAAGTAGGAGTCATCTAAAAACTGGGAACCTGAAGATTCATTTAAGATGCAGCTCAGCTCTGTGTGTGTCAAGTTATTCTAAATCTGTCATAAACATTGTGTTTCCGTTAGGCACTTATTTATTTATTTATTTATTTATTTCAAATGTATAAGAGTTAGAACATTGTGATGTAAGTATATAATAGCGATTTCAATATTCAGTTATGTGTAATAAGTTGTTTCCGCAATTTTTATGTTGATACAATTCATTACACAGATGTGGTGAAAATTCTAGCCATCAAAAATCAATAAAAATGGTTTAAAAAAAAATCCCTCCTAAATACCACATTAGGGCACCACAACCTTGGGGTACAGCACAGAAACATTCATGTTTTGATTTGGTGGTAAGGGATTAAAAGGGTCATTGCTTTTCCTATGATGGATGTCTTCACATCTGATTGTTCAACACTTTGAGACTCTGAGGGATTGAAACCAAAACCTGACATTTACGAGTGAAATATTTTGTCCTATTAAATTCCATTGTAGCTGTCCACTGCTTTTAATCAGACTTGTGTTCCTCTGACCACCGGCGTCCTCTGGGCACCTCAGGCCACGAGACCCAGAAACAATCTACTGCAATAAAATTTATGTGTGTGTGTGTGTGTGTGTGTGTGTGTGTGTATATATATATATACATATATATATATATATATATATGTATATGTATATATCTATATATATATATAGATATATACACAGTACAGGCCAAAAGTTTGGACACACCTTCTCATTCAATGCGTTTTCTTTATTTTCATGACTATTTACATTGTAGATTCTCACT
>OMLB01054870.1:0-15337 GCA_900302555.1 Myripristis jacobus
ATTGGAGCCCTGGTTGCCGGGGAAACTGAGTGTCCTGCTCAAAAAGAGGAATGGAGCAGGAAGGGGCAAAGCTGAGTGCAACTGAATACATAAATAACAGCGTCCTCCGGGAGCCAATTAAAGAAACCCAAAGGCTGCTCTTCCTCTATCTTTGAGTGGACAACGGGGTAAAAGGGGCAGGCTTGGCTTTCCTGTCCATCCACTTTATCTCTCCAGCACTTTGTTTGTTTGCCTTGTTGATTTCACATGCAACAGTGGCAGCAGCAACAAACAACAACAACAACAGCTACAGCGGCGGTAGCAGTCGTGGTGTGTGCTCAACGCTGTGTGGGTGTGTTCTTTGAAAGATGTGGCCTGGCAGCGTTTGGGGTGATTAGCGGTGACCCCTGCTCAATGAGAGAATGCAAATGGGCATGTCCACCTCACCATCTGGCACGGCGCTGTAAAATTACACAATGGTCCTGTGGAGAGAGCGGAAGACGAAAGTGAGAGAATAGGGAACAAGGTCAGATGTGTATGATGTGATTACTGAGTATCGCTCCGGCTCAATGCTGGCTTCACTAAAATCCCCTCTTGATAGGGTTTTTTTTGTTTGTTTTTTCCCAGGTACATTCCAATTCTGCTCAATCTCTCTTCCGTTTTCTCAGCTCAGAGGGAAGAACCCAAGAAAGGAGGTCAGTGATTGGCTGAAATAACATGTTCCTTATGCACTATAAACTATTCAGTCCAACATATGCTTGAACTACACAGTCAGCACAAGCTAGGCCACTTTACATCTCCCGAAAACACTTGTGAGTTGCCAACAAGTGTCCCAAAAGCATATTTGGTTTTAATGTCCCAATGTGAATCATTTCAAAAATGGGACCACTGTGTTCCTTGAATAGCTACATCTTAAAGCACACATGTAAACGTAAACAAAAGATGCACAGACATATGTACAAACACCTGATTAGGTACCTGAATGTCTTGTGATGTGATTTGACCTTTCAGGTACGCTACACGCCTGAATATCTCAGTTCCCATGTGTGCAGGGGCCTCAGCTGCATTCCTACAGTCACTTCACAGCCTTCATAACGTGTCTAACATATAGCATCACCTCAGCAGAGCAGCTCTCCTGCTAACCTCTGAGCCCCAAACCCTGACCTCGCCTTTGAAATGCATGAGAGATCTTTAAGAAAGCCTGACTTGTCCATCAATAGCTGTGGGGGAACAGGGTGGGGGCTCGTAACATCTGTTTAGCGTTTATCCTACTTTTTGTGCTCCTTGGTGCTCTCTTAGGCCTACAGCAGCTGGGATCCTGAGGGGGCACACACCCCAGTTTTGGGGACACACACCGCACCACGGGATATTGCTCCAAGTTATCACTCCTTCCTTGACATTAGATGCGGCATGCTAGAAACCTGTTCAAGTAAGCGAAGAAACTGCATTAGTTTGTGTGTATTTATGTCTCCATCTGTTGGACATTTAATGGCTCTGCACTTCACGGCAAAAAAAAATATGTTGGTTTATCTTTTCCAGAGGCCACTATTACATTTCAGTTTCAGTATTTAATAGTTAGAAAAACTGTGGACACTGCCTACTGTGTCAAACACATTTAATGAAATCCACGTGCGACATTGGTTTTTCTTTATTGTGAGCGCATTTTTTTTTTTTTTTTAATTGGACAGAGAAACCCGACTGACAAAACACGCATGTGCACACTCTCATCCACCTTAGACATCTTCATTGAGAACAAACACTGAAACACTGTCTGGGAATATCTCTGTGACATCTCTGCAGACGGGAGCACTGAATTTATTTATTTATTTATTTTTTAAATTTATTTGTTTATTTTTTTTTAAAATTGAACTTGCGCTTTAAGACGACGGCGTTACCTTAACGGAATGACGTCAACCCGGAAGTGAAGCAGCTGTCATGTAATGTTTTCAATGAGTGTCATATTCTGCGATGGAAATAGGTGTCCGCTCGGCAGTAAACGGAGGGTAATGTTTTATGCACAATAGACGAAGAAATTATTCCGTTGCCTTCCGTATGTCGCAGAGAAACAAGAGTAACTGACAGTTAATTAAGTTTGTAGTGAACAGCGTCTTGTAATGTAACACGAGGTTAAGCAGGTTGTGTGTTTTCTCTGCTGGAGACACCAGTCGTAAAGTCATGTAGGCTATGTTTACACGGAGCGCACACATCGTTGCGGATTGGGAGTTGTCGTTCGGTATCAGTGCGCGTCACGATCAAAGGCACCTCCACGCTCGTGATGACTGCGCGCGAGGCTGTGTGACAGAGCGAGACGAGTGCATGTGGCCGAGCTCCGACCATCTGACGCGAGCATGGCGGCGCTCGGGGCGAGAGCAGCCCTTCTCCACCTGAGGTACACGTTTCAGAGAGCCAGCGCCTCTGCCAGGGTCAGACTCCTCCAGAGCTCCAGGATATGTCTCGTGAAAAGAGGCCAGACTCTAACCCAGATCCCTAAAGTGACGCTGCTGTGCTGGACTGCGGTCAATGCCACATCATGTGTCGCCAGATGCCAGGAAGCCACCGTTGCGTCCCAGACAGTGGACAAAAAGTCTCTCGCTAAAGTCCAGGTGCACAAACTCACATTCTTCCTCCGCCTCAGCCTCCGCGCCCTGGTGCTGCTCCTCAAATTTGGCCCACTTCTCCTCCTCGCCCCCTTGACTCTGGTCTCCACTCGCTGGGCGTCCCGCTGGCTGGACGCTCTGCTGTGGGTGACTGAGTCCTCTGGTCCCACTTTTATCAAACTGGGTCAGTGGGCGTGCACCAGGCGGGACATCTTCTCCCAGGAATTCTGCGAGCGCTTCTCCAGGCTGCACGTCAAGGTGCACCCTCACTCCTGGGCCCACACCAAGCAGTGTCTCCGCCGGGCGTTTGGCGACGGCTGGAGGAGGCTGTTTGTGTTCGAGAGCAAGGAGCCGGTGGGGTCGGGTTGTGTGGCTCAGGTGTACCGGGGCTGGGCCAGGGTGGACAGTGTGGAGGACCCGGCCTTTCAGTCGCTGGTGGAGGAGATGGAGAGGGAGGATCTGCTGGAGGCATGGGAGATCCCCGGCCTAGGAGGCATGGCCAGTTCCCTGTTGGGGCTATGGAAGGGCAAAGGGGAGGAGGAGGAGTTCCTTAAAGACGGGAGTCATCGAGAGTTCCAGCAGGAGGAGAGCAGCACCGAGAAGGAGCATCTGATACCTGTGGCAATCAAGGTGAGTGTATTTTGGCAGTAGGTATCAATAGCATTGAAATTCTTGATACAACAGCAAAAACAGACACCCCATTCTGCACACACTCCTGTTCTTAAAAACTTTGCATAAACATTATCAAGTAGACTATGTTTGTCAAATAGGCTGCCCCCTGAAAGCTGATGAGTCAAATTGACTTTGTACCTAAGTATCAGTTCATACAATGCAGCATTAGGTGATATCATCTGACTTACATCTCATATCTGGAGAAGAAATGGGATTGTGTGTTAAGCAGGATGCAGTGTCAAATCTTTACAGGCCCTCACAAAATATCTTAAACTGCTTGTTGTGTTGTGCTGCAGGTGCTGCACCCAGGCATCAGGAGGCAGGTGGAGATCGACCTGTTGCTCATGAGAACAGGCAGCTGGCTGCTGCATTGTCTGCCCGGCCTCAAATGGCTCAGTTTTCCTGAGATCGTGGAGGAGTTTGAGAAGCTCATGACCAAACAGGTATCCAGATTGCTACATTTGGAATAAAGTTAATAAATAAAGAGTGTTTATAGGTTTTTTGCCAAAATATTTATTTATGGTAGACTTGAGTTTCCTTACCACATTTCTTCAGAAGGGTCAATTTGTGGAATCAACTGCAGTGTATGTCTAGTGTAGTGTATGTAAATAAACATTGAAAATAATACACTGAAGCCAACAACCATTCCTCAGAGACAAGGAGGCTGCAAGTAGGAAGTGATGAACAAAATGGTGTGACCAGACTTGACTTTCATTACAGATTGATCTGCGGTTTGAGGCCAGGAACATTGAGCGTTTCCAGGAGAATTTCCGTGATGTAGATTGTGTCAAATTCCCAACTCCGCTGCGACCATTTGTCACCAGGACCATCTTAGTGGAAACGTTTGAAGTGAGTACCGAAGGCTTCATCGTGTGTGGTTGGTTGGATTAGAGGGATACAGTGGGAGGACAAAAACTATTAAGTTGAATAGATTGTGCTCATAATATATTAGCAAATGTTTGTTTGGAATTATGAATGGTCCCTACAGAAATGAAGACAATATCAAATATAATATTCCTGTTAAAGTTTACTACAATGACCCTCCGTGACTTTGCTATGATTGTCCAGAATAACTTGTTGCTCCTGGTATTGTCTTATTTAGTAAACCCTACCAATCTGACGCTATGAATAATATCCTATTCATTCTTCGTAAATGAGGCCAGCATTCTTAAGTTTATTTTCATGTGTAAATTGTGACACACGTGTTTTTCAGGAGAGTGAGCCCATATCCAACTACCTGAGCCCTGAGGTGCCCCAGGAGGTGAAGCAGAGAATAGCTAGGATGGGAGTAGACACCCTACTTAAGATGGTGAGAGGGTTTATTTCCTGGCCATCAGTTACATACTGTTGAATATTACAATGACTATTGGATTAATTGACATTGAGTGGGTTCAGCACTCAGTCATCATCAACATCACTTCTGTCTCTGTTTTATTTATTGTCATGTTTCATCTATCACTGTCTGAATGCCAGGTGTTTGTGGACAACTTTGTCCATGGGGATCTCCACCCCGGAAACATCCTGGTCCAGCATCGGGGGTCGAGTGTCGGCTCCAGTGGCGGCGCTGGTGTCCCAGGGGAGCCCCAGGGTAAGGCGACCCTCACTGACCTGTGGGACACAGTGGTAGTCAGTGTCAGGCCGGACCCGTCCCCTCTGCAGCTGGTGCTGCTGGACGCCGGCATCGTGGCCCAGCTCAGCGACCACGATCTGGCCAACTTCAAGGCGGTCTTCACTGCAGTGGTGAAACGGCAGGTGAGAATAAAAAGGCTACATACAGCACTACATAGAGTTTAAACAGGGAGACACACTGAGAAAAAGAAAACAAAAAGAAATAAAAGATTAGAAATGATAAAATCTGTTAACCAATTTAATTTTTTTCTGAGATGTAAATCATTAACAAACAGGAAAGGAATCCAATTTTTGGGCCGTGGAGGCGCTTCGACTGACTGTGTTTTCTTCAGGGGGAACGGGTGGCAGAGTTGATCCTGCATCATGCCAGAGCTAATGAGTGTCAAGACGTGTCGCAGTTCAAGAAGGAGATGGCACAGCTAGTGGACCACGCCCTCAGCAACACCCTCTCGCTGGGAAAGGTACTGACCTAGATTTCTGCTTTCTTTTGTTCCTGTTGTGTCTGGATGCTGTTGATGTATTACAGTGGCTAAAATGAATCCTGTCTCTTCTGCCAGCTTGTTTAATGATTGTCTTTATGATGTGAGGAATACAATTTTCTGTACTGACTGTTTTCAGCTTCAGTGGACTTTAAAAACTGAAATGTTTAATTACATGATTGTTAACTGGAACTTAAAAACATAGCATATGATTAAACAAGATTTGTAGTGCAGCCCCATGTTTTAGCCTGTTTTGCTCTGTTTTCTGTCCTGTATTGTGCTTTTATTTGTTCTTGTGTGCTCATGATTTCCTCTGTAGTGTTACTTTGACATCAGTGCCTGCTTTCGTGATAATTCACAACGTTTGTCTAAAGAGTGTTGGAAAATATATATGCAAATTAAATATAGCTTAGACAAATCTGAGTTGAATACTCATTCTATTATTGACTTTGACAAATTCATTAAAGTATCCCAACGTTTTTCACTTGGAAGAATTAAGAAACTGAAGTGGTAGCTTGTCTAATGCAGTGATATATGCATAATTTACATTTCTAACAAGCCTGTTAGTCCTGGGCTGCTGTCAAACATGGAAATTAACATAATCCACCCATCTAATGCAGGTACATTTTAGCCGTTTTTCTTGAATTTGCTATTCGGTTAGGCAGTTAACTATCCATCAGCAGAAACCCGTACTCGTACCCGAGCACTGGGATACAGTAGCCACTGTTGCCAGTCAACCAAAAATGTTTTGTTGTTTTGTGCCGTGGTTGATGCTGAAATGTTTTGTTGGGTTGGGTTTTTGCTTGTGTTTACAGATCCAAGTGGCTGACTTGCTTTCCAGAGTCTTCGGTCTACTTATCACGCACAAGGTAAAACAGCACAGCTCATTTTCAGTAGGGTGTCACGTTAAGTGCTCAAGATAGTAGTCCGTAATGTTTGCTGTCTCCAAGCTTAAACCGAAGAAGGATTTAACAGTAACTGGAAACAGGTAGCATGTCAGACTGAGCCACTGCCCTGTTACCCTCACCACAACTTGATTTTCTCAGAGGAAGGAGTATGGAAGCTCAGTTATGCATTTTGTTTCCTGTTATCAGCACCGTTAGTTGTACAGTTTCAGTTTGGAAATAGGACTCCTTAGAAGAGAAGACTGATCAAGCCCCTTTTTCCCTCCTTGCTTGACTTGCTTGCAAGGCCACTATTTTATGAATGCTACTGGTTTATTTTCTTTTTTAAAAATGGAAGGATCCAGCAGGGACCCAGAGAAAATGAGAGCTCTCTTGCAGTGTGAACTCAGTTAGTCAGTTGTATCCAACATCTCCAACACAGAAACAATGTTAGTTTGTTCATTTTCTGTTGCTGAGGATGTTAACAGGTTGTTGTTTTCTGTTATAGGTGAAACTTGAGAGTAACTTTGCATCCATCGTGTTTGCCATCATGGTGCTGGAGGGCCTCGGCAGGTCCCTGGACCCCAACTTGGACATCCTAGAGATGGCCAAGCCACTGCTGCTCAAGAACTGTACCTCGCTGCTCTGACACAAACTGTCGCACACACACACACACACACACACACCCACACCCACACACCACAGTTCAAAATCAGATAGGTAAGTGCATAAAGAACAAACATACATCGTGTACATACATGCATGTTCTCCCACCGCCATGGTGGTTTGTCTTCAACATTACAATCCCAGATTCCACACGGATCAGGAAAGTTGCAGCACAATCCCGCAGCACTTCAGCAACACTGATGCCATAAATACCTCATTGAATTTTACTTTGGTCTCTATTTTAACTTTGAACTGTCTTGTTTTATTTTACCATGCGCCATTTGGTTGAAGCATGACAATTTTCACCCATTGTAAATCAAATATTTTGCCTTGTTGACCATTTGCTCATAAGCTTAATGAATGACAGCATGTGCTCTTTTCTTGAGGCACCACTTGTACTTTATTGTGTGCTAATGGATTAAAGTCAGACACATTGGCAAGCACACAGATGCCATCAGAGACCATTTGTACCAGTAGAAGACATATAAAAAAACGTACTGTGACAATCCCTAATTGATGCTTAGAGCATGTTTTAACTTTTTACTTTTTAATGACTAACATTGATCTCAGGATGTCTTTTATCACTCTGTGTTTACTGTAGTATAGATAATGTTGTCTAATACTTGCTTTTGGTATGAATCATTAAGGTACCATTTGTTCTTAAACACTACATTGACATTGTGAAGCCTTTGCCTAATTGTAATAAATGACCCATGTCTTTTTACTGTCCATCAAAAATAGTGGGAACACATCTGAATCACATTACAATATATATCAATAAAAAAGGGAATCTACAGTAATCATTTTTTTTCTTTTCCTTTGATCACCTTTGGTGTCTGGGAAATACTAAGTGTTGTATAAACCTTTTAATAAGGTTGACTGATGCAACTTCAAAGTTTTAGCCAGGGCATACAAGGTAGAAAATGTCAAACACTACATCAAGGCCACAGAATCCATTAATTTACAATTTTATTAAATCTGTCAATGAAAAACACGGACAAGAGACGCGATTCTGTCAATGTCATAAGGAAGAACAGTCAGCATGGCTGAGAGTGAGATCAGGAGCTTTTGGTGCAAAAAAATTCATCATTACATACTCTTTATTGCAAAACTGTTTGATCATTTTTCATCACCATCAAGAGCCCAGATAGAGCAGCACTGTTTATGTAAGGAGGGAGGGGCGAGGTGACAACTGTGTAAAAAAAAAAAAGAACTAATCTGAAGAATAATAATAACAATAATAATAATAATATAATTACAAAAGAAATAAAAACATCTCTAACAGACAAACACAATCACCTCAATATAAGACGAGATTCGGTCACGGTCACAACAACCAGAGAAAAATTGTTTTCTTTTTTTTCCTCTCTTTTTTTTTTTAAATGAATTAAATAGTTTTTAAAAATATCTCACCATTTACTTATACTCATCTTTTTTTCATTTATTGCGAAAAATAGGCAACTGGACTAATTGTGATGATGCGAGTTTGTGTTTGTGACAGAGAAATAGAGATAAGTGGAGAGATATAGTGGAACGTCTTGGAGCGTTGGCACTGAGAGCAGCAGCAGTGTGCGGCGATGCAGTACTCTCATTCAGCCACCGGGTGGCACAGTTCAGTTGAAACCTTCCTCCGGGCCTGAGCCATTACAGCCCCACTTTGTTAGAGGAGGTCAAGTCCTGCCAACAACAGCCTCTGTATCGGAATGATGCTTGTGTATTGAATCTCTGTCCACGGTCGTGTGTCTGTGTTGCCAGATCTCAGTTCTATGTACAAAGGTTTCAAATCCCTGAAGGACATCTACAAAGACAAGTGCAACCTCCATCATTTGACCATCCCCTTTTCTGGAGAAGCTTAAGGATCGAGGGGTCCTCTGTAGGAAAAAAAGAGGGGGTGGTGGGTGGAGGGGGGTAATTCCAATCAGATCTGGTAAACTTGCCACAGGAGGACTCAGGACTTGGTTTGGAACGAGAATAAAAGTCAGGAATCATGGGAAACGTCAAAGCTGGAGGTAAGGGGAGCTGTAAAGTCCTCCTCAGACAGGGAAATGTTGTAAAATAACTCTCTCGTCTTTCAAACAAAACATCCAAAAGGGATGAACACAGAAAAAGAAACAAACGAAATCAATGAAATGCACAACTGAAACACGCATCCATTGTCCATTTGTTATATCCGTTCATGCCGATTGATCAGTCTCTCCATGCTTTTTGTTAAAAATCACTGTTTGATGACAGAGAAACTCTCTAAAGACCAAGCTGTCGGGCTTGGCTTCAATGTTACATTTTTTCGTTGTTTCTTACACATCCCGTGCTTTGTCTGCCTGTCTTTGTGTCCATGTGGTGCCCCCTAGAGGGCTGGCAGCCCTCTGTGTCTCTGTGGTGGCCTGGGGCAGGGCATGCAGCTTGTTGGGGTCTGGACAGTGGGGAACCAAACAGGTCAGAGGGGCTTTTTGGACTGCCAGTATTGGGAGATACTGGGTGCTGGGGGTGTAAACCGTTCAGCAGTACTGCTTTAGTCTGGGGTGGGGGCTTCATCCAGGAGGGTGAGTGAGTGAGGGAGGGAGTGGAGGTGCAACAACTGGGCTGGAAAGAGTGGAGAAGAGACGCATAGAGAGAGTGGAAGGGTCGATGCTAACAGATGTCGAATAGCTTGACTGTGCAGAAGTACAGGCACATACACACTGTTTATCTCACACACACATTCTTTGTCTTTGGGGCCCTGGCTAAGTTAAGGTCATGGCAGATGGAGCTCTGGGCTGTCAGTATTGCAGCGGGGCTGCTCATTGACTTTCCTCTCTCATCAGTGAAAAGATCAGCAGCTAAGCCTGTGGCCCATGACTGGATCCAAATGAGGTAAAACAGAATGAGTAGACAGATGGGGCAGACTGAAATCTTGACGCCAGAAGAACAGACGAAAGCAAATCTCTTTCAGACATCAGACGAGACCCGATGTCTCCATTTCACAGTGTGAGCAGTGTCCATCCTCAAATTGTTTTGTTGACTGTTTTGTTTTTTAGGTGGTGCTCTGCAATGGGAGACATCTTGGAATGCACAGTCTTGGCATCGGCTCCTGTCTCATCTTACCTCCACACTGTTGAGTCTGTCATCTTCATTCTGCTTTCGGGAAAAGATGGAGGTGTCATGTGTGTGGGACTTGAGCTCACTCAGATATGTGTGCATGTGTGGGATAGGGCTGGAAAGAATACGATAAAACCCTATTCGTCTCTCATCTCTTCGTGTTTCTTAATTTCCAGCATCTCTCCTCTCTGTCATTGCACAGGCCGCCACCAGGGGGAAATGTTTAGGCTAGTTGTTGAAGGATGAGGGTGGAGGGTGGGGATCTGATCAGAGAGTGTGGCTATGAGTTGAGCCAGGGGTGATTTAGGCAGTCGCCGGCTGAGGCCCTCTTCTCGGGCACCATCTCCAGCATGGGCAGAAGGAAGTGGGTAAAGTGGCCGGCATCCTCATGCGACCAGCCGTACTTCTCCACCAGTACGTCAAATAGAGACCAGGGCTTCAGCTTGGTGATGTGCCGCAGCTCGCCTGCAGGGAGCAAGAGGGAGCAGAGTCAGCCACTGCAAAGGAGAAAGTGGGGAGAGCACAGAGCAATGGGTTTTCAGTCCTGTGCTGTAAAGGACCTAAGATCTGCAGGTTTTTATTCCAACCAAACACCACAGCGGCTGATTTCACTCAGCATGTCTACAGCTGCAGCAGTGTTTGAGCGGAATAAAAAAAACCTGCAGACTTGTGTGTCATAATTGGCACAAGGATGAAATCCACAGGAATTGAGGGTGAGAGAGGAGGACAGAAAGAAGAGCGAGAAAGGAAGAGGTAATGGAAGTAGACAGGAAGAGGAAGGTCTGCATTATTAAAGAGAAGAGGAAAAGGATTGGCTGAGAGTGACAGAGGAAAGAAGTACAAGGGAGAATGATCAATGATGAGAGAGATCAAGACAGAGGGTCCAGTTCAAACCATGGCTGCCATGGTAACCTCTCCTGCCTCTGCACTGACTGGACAGATGGGAGATGGGAGAAAGCAAACCATCCATCAAGACTTACTTTAGAAGAGACTGAAGGCATAGTGTTGAAACGGGTTCATGTCTGATGACGATAAATACTACTGAAATTGTATTTGCACTGTATGTTTTCAAGTCTTACATATAAAGTGGGAAAAAAGTGATTTCATTGCTCATTTCCCAATTATTCCATTTCCTTTCCCCCCAAGTTCAATACAACTCAGTGTGCATGAAGGAAACAAGGTGTCACCATGACAGGGCCCGAGGCGGCGAGGCAGACAGGAGAAGCCAATGGAGACAGAGCAAGAAAGTCAGACCAGATTAACAGAGCACCAAGAGATAAAAGGGAGAACATTGAGACATCAAGCGCAGGCTCAGACCTCAGATTGAGACAACATCAAAGGCGGAATATTCAAGTCTCATGACACAGTATGAAGAATATATGAGCGGGGAGGGAATGAGATGGAGAGCGAGGAGGAAACGAGAGAATAAATGGGAGAGTGCAAGGGTTATAAACTGTATCAAATAGAGACCCATACACTTACCAGAATCACCAAGGTACATGACGCACAAAGGTAAAGCCCTGCTGTTTCATGGATACTCTGGCAATATGACTACTGCTATTAGGACTATGTTATCATTTTCATTATTGATACTGCTAGTGTTACTGTTACACTGGTTGGTGCTTGCAGTTTTGACAGTTGCCAGCCACACATCTTTAGGCTATTAATCCTAACGGTGTGCAGCAAAAGTAACGGGGCAATTACCGGGTGATTCAACTGCTTCCTGCTGTGAATTCACAAAATTTATGTTGTTAATACGAATATAATTGTAAGGGTAAATGTCTGTGTGCTGCTGGCTCTGCTACTGACTACTGATCTGATTGTGTGCGTCAAAACACTTTGGTAAAAATCCCTCTTCCTCCGCTACTTACTTGAAAAGAAAATAAATCCGGCTGACAGTCCTGGGTCAAACAGCATTGCCAAATAACTCTAATGTTTATTTTCTTCCCCTTGGAGTTTTAGAAGGGATTAGCTGTCACACACAACAATACAGTGCCAGATGTTGACAAGTGCAGCAGAGCATTTGAAAGTCAAATTTTTATTCACTTCTCTTGATATTGTGACATGCAACTAAATATTATCTGGGATTTTGGAAACTGTAATATTGTGATTTGGCTAAAGTGCTGTTTTTTCCCCCTTATTTTAGAGGCTGCTTTACAGCGAAGGGATGCAATTTTCTGAACGTATTTGACTGCTTGGTCATCATAACTAATGATTGTTCAAAAATATCTCTGGTGTGTAAATATCTTAAGAAAACACCAACAGTCATCCCTACAATATTGTCACAATATTAATAATATATCGAAAACAACAACAGTCATCCCTACAATATTGTCACAATATTAATAATATATCAGAATTATAATAATATATCAAGGTATATTTGTCAGTGATACATTTGATTCTGTTCATGCTGTCCAGCCCTGACAACTTACCTGTTATTATCTGCATTACCCTGATGTAGTAAACTGTGACAGTACTGCAATCATGCTAAAAGAAACATTAACAATTACAGGGAAAACACCACTTGACCCAGGTCTCATGAACATCAGGAGATTCCTTTTACTTTATGGCTATCTTTTTCTCTGTCTTTTCACAAGGCCCATACCCGGCTGCTATAGACAGCCACTTGCCGCTGTCGTTTACCTTTCTTGGAGAAAAACTCTCGGCTGTACTTCCCGGCAGCAACCACTTTGCGTGGGACCTTCCCAAGGAGCTCCATGATCAGAGCGATGTGGTCTGCGCACCACCACGTACACACACACATACATCACAAGAGAACAGGCACGGGGACAGCATTACAGCATGCACGCACACTTACACACTGGCTGTGTGGGACTGACACACACTGCTACCTAGGGATTCTGCGTGGACACACACAGACTGACAGCCGGTGTTACATCCTAACATTTGGGAGGGCATAATGTGGATATAGTTGTGGAACTGTTTTAAAATTGTGTTTTTCAGTGTTTTCCGTGACATTTTCAATCAGCACTCAAATATTACAGGCATCAAACTCAAATGCAAAGCAATTCCAGTTTTGTGCTGAAATTGTTACTGCGTTCCAACTGGCTGTCAGTATGAATGTACAGTATGTCCATCTAGGCATCTGTGTATCCCAGTCCCACCAGCTGTCTGGCCAGCACTACCTCTTCGGTTGAAGAACTCCCGGGAATATTTTCCGGAGAGTGCAAAGTGCCTCGGAATACAGCCCAGCAGCTCTATGATGTGGGCTATGTGGTCTACGGAGGAGAGAGGGAGGGAGGAAGGAGGGGAGAGGGAAGAACAGAGAAAGGGGATGCCAAAAGAGGGGAAGGAAGATAAGGAGATGCAAAAGACGGAGAGAGGGGGAAGACGAGCAGGAGGGGGATTAGTCAGAGCAGAAGGAGGGAAGGAGGAATTCAGTAAATAAAGAGGAGGAGAGGAAGGATGAGGTGAGGAAGAATAAGAAAAAGGAAAAAAGGAAGGAAAGGGAAGGGAAAAGGTCATGGAAGGGTGAGGGAGGAACAAAAACACAAGAAAGAGAAGGGAGAAGGGTTGGGGGGGAAGAAAAGGAGAAAGACAGGGACAGTAAAGGAGAAAAATCAGTGTTAGTGAGCTGAGCCTCCACAGCAGAGGTGATGAAATGAAAATGTTCAGGCTTGGAATAAAGCGACATGCATTTAGAATCAGAATTGAATGAACTGGAACCCGGAGCTGCATTTTCAATTTGGCTTTGACGATGATGGCAGATCAAAGGTGGCTCTCGCTGTAAATCAAGACGTCATGACCAAACAGACACTTGCATGTTGCCTGGGGTGAAAACATGCAAGGCGAGGTTAAGTGCCTCTCAAATGATGAGAAAAATAAAACGTCATAGATCGTTGGAGATGAAGAGATCGGGGAGGTGAGTGGGGAGCTTTAGGGATGAATCGTATGGAGTATGAGTAGTGTGACTGACAAGAGTTAATATGCAAATATGGGGGCTGTAAGGTTGGAAATGAACAGCTTATAGATACACACAGGTACTAATAGGACATCTGGCTATGGACATTTTGTTGTTGTTTTTTTTTTTTGTAATAAGTGCAACTCACAGAAGACAATCCACACGTGTGTACCATGTTCCACAAATATTTCACCATCCACAAACATTTATTTGTCACGATGTTTCGTAAAGTCATCCCCACAACATACTGACTGATATACAAATATGCATAACTTTCTTTGAATACACGTATTTTAATCTCATATAAAAATAATATAGGTCTAAATCTTTCTCACGTTTATGTTTCAATGCATGTTAAATCATATTTACACATTTGTGAATCTAAAATGTGAAATGGTCTTCATGTACCTATGGATCACATCATGATAGCTAGTGGACTATGTCACATTTTGTGGCTTCTTCCTGTTTGCTTGCGGATTCTTGTTCAGTTTGTCTTGCCGGAGATAACGAGAGAAAAAAAATCCACGCGTCTGAGAGTGCTTACATTTGTAAAACCTGTACCATTTTCATGCAAAATTAAAATATTGTATTGATTCATGTATAATACAATGTAATACATGTATAAGTTACACATGTTTGCAAATAACTCAAAAAACTCTAAAATAAAATTGCGGGTATGACCTTACAAAACACTTACACTTACTACAAAACTACATTTTTGTGGAAGGTGATTGTGGAGCATGATGTGAATTGTCTCCTGTGGGATAAGGTTATTTAAGTCCAATAAAAACTTCCCTGACTGAACAGCACAGCTAGCAGCCGAGCCTTTATGCCTCCTAGCTATAACTCATTAACGATTACCATTTTAAAGTCTGATGAAGGCAGTCAAAGCAAATATGTGAAAGTCTTAATGTAAAGCACAATGGCAGAATCAGCATGAGCTCTTTGTGTGTATCCATAGCATTTTAAACAAGTCAAGTTCAGATGAAGGATGGAGACGAGTGGAGGCGTAGCAGCAGAATACAAGGACAGGTTTTACAGTTGACAGTGGACAGGGGGGCGTTGGGGTGAGGGGTGTTTCTAAATTAAACTACGCTCACTGTGAGTAGTCAGCTACACACGCTTAATTAGCTATCACTAACAAACTGTTCCTATGTGAATATATAACAACACAGCATTTTCAAAATGTCAACCAGTGCAATCTATCAATCATTCAACACATTCATGTCACACAACCGTAATTTTGTTCTCATATTATACTGTGAACAAAAAAGAATTAAGGATTTCTTTACTACAGCAATTAAGCCTTTGTTATTGTCCAACTTCTTGAATATCAGTCAAGCTTGAAATCCAATTTTCAGAAAACAATGTCATGTGAAATATTTTTGAGTAAGAATTCGGTAAGTTTGGGAAGAAAGCTCTATGTGTGCA
>OMLB01054871.1:0-17872 GCA_900302555.1 Myripristis jacobus
GTAGACAAACAGCTTTCATTGAATTCCTAGAGCATCAACAGACATGGCTGTCTTCATTTCATACACTACTGGGGAGGAAACATGTTGAATATAATAATGAATAGTGAATGCAGTGTTAAGTCACTGCAAAAAAAATCTCCTTAAAAATAAGTAAATAAAAGTCATTTGGACTCATTCAGTCTTCTTTCCCCAAATATGTTAAAAAAAAATTGCCAGTGGGATAAGATAATCCCACCTGGCTCCAATGCTTCACTTGTTTCAGGACTTTTTCCGGTAACAAGTGTAAATGTGTTAAGCCCAGCATCAGCCCCCGCTGATTCAAGAAAATTCCTGAAACAAGTTGATTAACATCAGATACAAGTGGGATTAACTCATCCCACCTGCGGATTTTTTTTTTTTAAATTTGTTTTAAGAAAAACAAGATGAATATGTATATGAGTATAAAATACTTATTAATTAGCACATTTTTTGCAGTGTATAAGAAGAGAATGATAAAGATTAGGATGACCAGCAACAGCCAAGCTTTCACTTGTGTCCTGCTAACACCTGCTGATGGCTGAGCGAGCAACTGCCAAGACACACAGCGAGAAGGTCTCTGTGAGTCATGTAGGTGGGTGGTGAGCATTGTTTAGAAAATGTAAATGGGAAGAGGAGATGAGGCCGCCTACAGGATTGGCAGGGAGGATGTCTAACCTGCAGGCTGGAGGGATCGGGGGAGGTTTGTCAATGTGTGTGTGTGTGTGTGTGTGTGTGTGTTTGTCTGTCTGTCTCAGTGGTCTTTGAACCCCCTCCAACTTTTATTGCCCTCCCAGGGATCATAATAAGGAACTAATTGATAGTCTTTGAGCCATGGGCAGGGGGAGAGAGGGGGAGTTCCTGCAGGAAGTCGACACAAATCAAACTCTCTCTAAGCCCTAAAGGTCTGGAGCTCCTCCAGCTGAGTGGTGGAGTGGGACAGCGCCATGTGTGTTTGTGTGTCTGTGTGTGTGCATGTGTGTGTGTGAGAGAGAGAAAAAAAGTGAGAGAGAGAGAGAGAGAGAGAGAGAATGAGGAGATAGTTTAAGTGAAAGAGACAAAGTCAGAGTTTGGAGTTAACGTTCAGTACAGATAGCAGAGGATCCTGATGCAGGAAACAGAGTTTGCCCGGCTGCTTCTGTGGACGTCTCCCGCTCACTTAACCACACCAGTTTCCTGTTTTGACCTAATACTGTCAAGCGCTGAAATAATGCATTTCAGCCATATGAGACATGAGATACTTAACTTATTTATGTGGGCAAATACAATTTAAATCCTCTGACAGAAAGCCCTGCATGGCAACATAAGAAAAGTCTAAGATGCTGGAGTTATGTGCAAATCACAGACCAATCAGAAGAGGCTAAATATTGGCTTGCTCTTTTCTGCCGGTGAATTACAGTGAAATTTAATCTGTAATTGAGGCATTATTTTACTTTACTGGACCAGCTGACGTTGTGCCCCATGTGTACGATGTGCTCTGAGCTCCTAGATTAAAAAAAAAAAAAAAAAAAGATTGTTGATAAAGCATTACATAATGACGCAAACATGTGACGGCTACATCAAATTCTGAAAGGGCTCCAGAGATTTCCATCCGATACTCTGTGATATATAAGAGCGTCTATTCATGGCTGTGCCTCCTTCCAGCGCTCTCCTTTCCGTTTTTCCCTGATCCTGGAGGAGTGGATCACATTGCCTCAGTAGGCCCCCTGGACAACCTGAGCACAAGCATGCCTCCGTGCATGTGGGTGCGTCCGGCTCAGATTCATATCGTCTCCCGTTCCAAAACAAACGGCCGTCTGACATACGAAGGCAGACGCCACATTCCACAGCGCTCAAGCCCCTCTGTACAGGCGAGGGGGGTTGCTGGAGGGTGAAGCAAGGCGTCCAGACGTGTCTTTACTGTATTGTGCTGTGCGGTTTGAGCACTTCTTTCATTTCGCCAAGTCTCATTCATAGCCCTTTAAAAAAACATTTCTGAGTGCACGTTTGCTTCATCTGTATCAAACTCAAAGAAGGCCAAGATTGAAATTTGACATTTTTTTTTTTTCAAGATACAAGGCCAACCAAACAGATTTATTCTTGAAAAGTGATGCAGGTGTGAGGATGCAGGTGAAGAGACGAGTTACCATTTCATTCCCTGGAGATTATGAAAAGGGCGAGCCCAGACTTTCACAGGCGCATTAGCCCAACTTTATGCCCCCATAAAGATTAAGTAAATGGTCGAGGACTGCAGGACAATCAAATGCAGCAGACCCTTCTTGCGAGTGGTGCTGCCCTATGGACCTGTCGGCTGATTGCTTCAGCCGGATACTGCTGAGCAAATACGCTCTGAGTTTTTGGAATATTTGACAGACCAGCTATAGTACAATGAGAATATTTTCTGCCCACAAAGAGCATATCAAGAACCAACACTGGTAGGTTGGAGGGATTTTCGTTGATTGAAAGACTAGGAGCCGGAGGAAGTACCAAAGTGGGAGCCAAAACGAAACCCAAGGGTAATCTTCTCTTTCAGTCTTCCAAACAAACACAGTCAGCATCTAGTTGGACACCTCGAACCACATCCATATGTGAGGCGAATGCTTGCTGGCTTTGAGGGGGGGTTACTGTTACAGGTCTGCTGAACTAAAACCAGCACGGAGATTTCAACAAAAAGCAGAGGCGCTGACTGATTCACCCCTAACTGCAGATGAATCCACCTCATGCTCTATAAACAACACATGAGGCTAGAGAGCCCTGATAGTAACCCTGCCTAACAAAACACGGCCCTTTTGAACCAGGGCCAAACGCCGCTGTTTTTCCTTCCTACCATCCAATAAGGCACAGCATAGAATAGCTATGATTTCCTCCCCTGCAGTATTACTTCCCAACAGGAAGAAAGTCAATTCCATGGTTTCCAAGAAAAACAGACACATGCTGACAGACCATCGACCAGCCAGGGGAAACAATGGAGCGTCACTCACTCTCACCCCAGTTGTGTTTACAGAAGCAAATATGGATAACAATGGAAAATGCAACTGCCGCTATGCATGTTGCTTCACATTGCAAATTTGATAAATGAAGTCACAAAGCAAAATGCAGTGTTGTGACTTCAGTGCAGTCCGCACTTTGTTTGTGAATGAGTGAAAGGATATGGATTCTCTCACATGCTGCAACACATTACGGCTGATTTACTTCGTCTCAGACCACTAAATATTTCACCACACTAATTAAAGGCTGTCTCATTCACTCAAGTGGCCCTCCAGAGGCCCTGATGAGTTTAATGTAAACTTAATGTAAACCTTCTTCTCCTGCCTGTGAAAATTTTCCCCCAGGCTCCGCCAGAACTCATAAAGAGAAGCAGAGAAACAATGTGGAGCTCATGTGGCTTCAACATGGCCCTATTTAGAGAATACCTCAGTGCTGTGGTATCCAGGCTCATGGACCGTGACTGGCTTTCTCTCGGCATTCTGCACAAGAAGGCACTTCTGCAAATTCCCAGGCCAAGCGAGCGTTACCGCTGCCTTTGCCGATCTCACCCTCCCTCCTCTCACCTCCCGTCCACCTGCCCGCTTGCCCGTCCACCGGTTGGGAATTGGGGAAATTCCTCAGCCCCGTTAAACAGCTTCTGATACGCACGGGAAAGCCTAGATTCTTTGTCAGCTGTGAAACTCTAGATGCTGGGAAATGGGCTTCACCTTCCAGTCATCTCTAGTGCTGAGGAGGGGGGAAACTGAAAGATTTGCTGCAGCACAGCAGCTTTCTTCCCTCCAGTCAGGGAAGAAATATGAGGCTGAACAGTAAAGCCTGAGCAGAGCAGAGCGAGCACAGAGAGACACAGAGAGGAAAAGAGAGAGAGAGAGAGACAGAGACAAAGGGACGGAGAGACAAAGTGAGAGAAAGGTTTAAGTGCTTTATATAAAACAGGTTTCATATTCTGTATTTCAGACTCTGAAAGCACTGAGGCGCAGCATGGGAACAATCTGGAGCTCCTCCGTTTAGCTAGAAGTAATAGCACAGCCTATATCATGAATACAACATATCAGAGTCATTAACCACTAGCAGCGAGTCAAAATGGAGTCAAGGCATGTACACGGAAATACAGGCAGCTGTGTGAACGAGAGGCATTGCTTGTTTAACACGGGCAGACAAAAGAAGAGGGTTTTACAAACATTTCAAACCCTCTGCTAGAAGTGAAAAAGATCTCTCCATGTCCCCAAAGAAACCCTTCACCCGTTGAAACTTCAATGTCATTTCCTTTATTTCTACACCAAGTATTGGCCCCTTGCCATCTTATCCTGCAATTACTCGTCATTGTAATGTTTTAAAGAAAGGAACTTCTTCCTTTGTGTTTTTGAGACTCTTTCCTCCACATTTCAGGTGATGTGCAGAGGACAGCTGATCTTTCAACGTCTTTACCAAGGCCAGATCCTTGTTGGCAGCTTTCAAAATGAATGCAAAGATATTCTTGTCAAACCGCTAAGCAACACTACCAGCCTCTTTACAAAAATTAACTTCACAAAATGAGTAAAAGTTGTCTTAGAAGCTGGGTTACCGCAGTTTTTGTTCAAAGTCTTGTTTTGATAAACTAAATTACTCAAATTTGGCATGCTATTGTCTCATAAAGGCTACAAGCTATATTTTAATTTAAATTTAAATTTAAATTCTTCCTTGAGCATTCAGTCATTTAAAAATCATTTTCAGTCTTTCATTTAAGCAATTTTTTAAAAACTTTTTTGGACTTTTGGGCCCCCTGAAAAACACGAGTCTTACTTTGTGTATGACTGCCCTAATTCAAAGCTTCACACTAAAAAGACTCGGGGCTGAAGACGAGCGAGATATGGAAAGTAATGCAACAGACAAAGCAAAGGAGAGGACATTCGAAAGCCTCAGGTAAATACAATTAGAGCTGACACAAACACAAACACATACACATGCACAGAAGCTGGAAATTTTCATCGGCATCATCAGTTTCAGCCTTAATTAAAAGCCACCCCTGGCTCTCATGGCAACCTTTAGCTGGGCTAAAGAGGTGCATTAACTCTCTCTTTCCATTCCTGCTTTCCTCTCTCATGTCCCATCCAATCACGGGCGCAATGACTGCGCCTGCAGTCCTGCCAGAACCAAACTGTACCCACTTATCCCGGGGAGAACATTAGCATTTTGACACAAGCTTATTTCACGAAAGGTCTTGGTGACCGTCCTCCATTCACTCACTCCTAATATGATGAGATGAAACAAACTAGATATCCATTTTGAGATACTTCAGTCCCCAGGTGCTCCATGGGTGCAGCATTCTCATTTTTCGTCTTGGCCCCCGAAACAACCAATTGCACCTTTCTGTCCTTTACCTGCATCACATTAATACTCACTTAGCTTAACTTTTAGCCCACAGGTGCACTTTGTATGAGACTGTAGCCTTTCTTCTGTGCAAGGGCAGGAAATTAATAGTTATGGAGCTTGCTTGGCAGGTATCCTCCAAGGGGCCACCGTGCACATTAGAGAAAGCGGAGCATGGGGCCTTGATATTGCAGGAAGAGGTCCCCTATTGGTCCTTGTTCAAAGGCTCTCATCTCTTTGGCATGATATGCAATACTCTGCTCTGTGGGTAGGAATGTGAGTGTGTGAACATATAAAGGCATGTGTGTCTGTCTGTGCTTATGAGCCCGACAGGTTTCTTGCTTCCTTGATTCGGCAGTAAGGGGTCCGGCTTGCCAGCATGTGGCCCGGACCCGAACAAGGAGAAGCCGATCTGTTCTGCTCTGCTCTATTCAGCTGCTGTCAGTGTTGAACAGACTGACATTCCTGATGAAAAGCTGGGAAGGAGGAATACTGAGAGGGGCTGTCAAGAGCGACGGCAGGGGAGGGGAGGAAAGAAAACAGGTCTCTCTTTATCTCATGTCCTTACACCAGCTTGCTAAGAAGACAGGCTGGAGGGATTGACAGATGGATGGAAAAATCTTTTTTTGCCTCTACTTGTGGGAGCAGGAAGCATCTTGAGTTCAGCCTCAGTGTGGTGTATTCTGTATGAAGGGAGAGTGATGTTTCATTTTCGATTTTCTCTGCCAGTCACGGCGTAATGTAATGGGTAATATCAGAAAAGGGTGCAAGACATATTTTACCACCTATGCAGACTAACTTATTTGCTTTGGCTTGAAACAGTTCTGCATCCCAAATGTATGAATGTAGAGCGGAGCAATAAAATGACATGAGAATCTTATACACACACACACACATAAATACATACACATGTATATGTATGCATATATATGCATATTGTTATGCAGTAGGTTGGGTTTTAACCTTTAATTACTGCAATGTATTGCAATAAAAATCATATTGTAACCCAGGTATTGTGATACATATTGTATGGTGGGCTCCCTGCTCTCTAGGAAGTGTAACTGCTGTAAAATAGTTGTGTGAGTGTGGATTCATTGGCAACAAAGCTCCTATGTTTGCTCAAGAAGTAGATCATTTTTTATCATCTGGCAATTTGGGTCAGGATTTTGGGAAGATGGGTGGATGGATGGAGTTATATTTTTATTAGGATTACAAAAATGCGTTGCTAAACAAATATAACCAACATTATTCAACAGCACTATACACTTCAAAAGCTCCCCACAAGAGATCCATCATGCTGCTTGTTATATAAACCTCTGCTGCGCACACACACACACACACACAGGCACACACATACACACACACCTGTGCCACAGGTAAACAGAACTTTTCAGTACAGTGCCTTAGGTACATAAAATCGCACACATCACAAACACACACACACACAGCTAGAAATTAGCACACAAGCTGCCACATGCTCATGCACACACATCACGTTGCCTAAACCCATGAAATGACCCCCTCCTCATACTGTATACACACATGGCCCTGTCTCTCTCTTTCTCTCTCTCTTTCGCACACACACACACACACACACACACACAGTTTCCCTCATCCAACTGGTCGCCAGTGTGTCAGCCAGCACGCTGCAAAAGGATGAATGCCGTCTTTCAGGCCTCGGCAGGTTTGCAGTATCCTCCATTCCTGCACAAACACAGGTGCTGCCCCTGGACAAGTGAAAGGAAATGTGTGTATGTGTGCAAATATAGATATACTTAATGTGTGTGTGTGTGTGTGTGTGTGTGTGTGAGACACTGAGAGCGAGAGTGTGAGTAGAGCAGTATACATTAGTCCTGGACGTCATCGCCACCTGAAAGGCATATGGAGTGAGCCAGAGCTCCTTTTTCTGCGCTGCTGACTGCACTTTGTCAACAAAGCACATGCCACTGGAATGTGTTCTGTTTGAACCCTATCACTATAATTAGGCTCGGTGTATGTAAGTGTGCATGTGTGTGTTCCATGATGCATGATTGGCATGCTTTGTTCTGGGACTCTTTGTACCTTTAACTACACGTTTGTTAAAGAAATGTAAATTACACGCTAAAAACACACACACACACACACAATAAAAAAAAAAAAACACAGCATACGTGGTCTTTGTGCTTCAGATTCACCCAGATAGAGCAACACAGTGCTGCTTGTGTCACTGCACCTCCGAATTTCCGCCGCAAGTCTCTTAGGATTTGTCATGCACGCAATTTCTAACACAAAAGAGGGCTGCTAAGTGTGTTGAACCCAGTGCCCTCAATCTTAAAAACAAAGGAATGCACATTGTTTCCAGCTCAAGAGGGGGTCAATGTCACCAGTCACCGATCATGTGCTTCAGACTAAAGCCTAAGCTGGTGAAGTCGTCTTATAACAGTCAAGGTGCAGGGCCAAAACACTTTCATTTCCAACATAACGGCATAAGTGAAATTCCTTCTATACGAGTAAGAATGTTTTGCCAATCGAATACGTGCAGCATTTTGTAGTCAGATGCTTTTCGATCAAATAATGAGGCCAATCCCTATGAAAACCCATTTTATGGATTAGCTGAGCCGTTAGTGGTTTTGCAGTTGGTACCAGTTCCACAGTCCTCTGGTGCTTAGTGTCACAAAACACGTCTATCACACCTCACACTGTCTGGTTCTCTCTATCACCGTGTCAGAGGAAGGGCATGGTTTCCATCAACTCTGCCTTTTAAAAGCTTGTGTGCTTCCCCGGTGTTATGAAGGCCCCCAGGGCAAGGTATGTGCTCGTGTGTGTGTATGTGTGTGCCCACATTTTTAATGCAGTCCAGATTTCTAAGCAATTTTAGCGTGCAGGTCTCTGTGCCTATGTGAGTCTACGTGTGCATCTCTGACCATTCTGCTCACAGAAAACACTCAACCTCTTTAGTGCCACATCATTAACACCGTAACATGAAAGAACTCATGAGGATTGGTGGGGGTCAAAGTTCAGCCGGCGACGCTGTGACGTCTTCCTCACCACATAAAAGTACAGAAATCAAGATGGAAAGGATGGGTGGAAGGAGGAGGATGTGGCTTCGCCGCTTGATACGAGGTTAATGAAAATTAGTTCCAGTTTATTTTATTTAATAGACGAGTAAAAAACTGTTTGTGGAGGGTCATAATATTCATACCCCGTGTCAAGCTACAATCTGGATTTATCCACTTATGTAATCCATTCATAGAAAACATGAAGAGATGCTTGGATCCCAAACAGATGACTAGAAAAGTGGCAATCCAGAAAAGCAAAGTTCATATCCTCACACACCACATTTTCACTCCTGTTAATACATTTGACTATTTATGCACTTGCATTTATCAGTGTGCAGAGGGGGAAAAAAAAAAAGATGATTTGCCAAATTTCTCCATCCGGGACGCTGATCTCTCACAGCTGCCAGCTCCGACAAATAGACCTTTATCACCTGAGATGAAAGCCAGGGGGAAATAGAGGGAGGGAAAAAATAAGCAGATGGGGGGATAGGATGTGAGGAGGGAGATGAGGGAGGAGAACGATTTTGCCGCTTTGTTGGCTGATCTGGTTCAATCCTCGTGGTGCAGCAATTGAATTCCCATCCAAGCCCTTCCTTAAGAGGATTTAGACTCAAGGGAGTCAGCAGGCTGCAGGGGAGGGACCCATGATGGGATGATGAGGGTGATGGACAAGAAAGAGAGAGAGAGACAGAGAGAGAGAGGGAAAAAAAACTGGGGAGGAAGTAGGAAGATGGAAATAGATGCTGGATTGGCCTAAAAGAATGACTGAAAGCTGATGGCAAGGAGAAAGAGTTGATTCTGCTTTAAGTGGAGGGACACTTTAGCGCTCCTTGAGGCCATGATCTCCTGTCGCTATAAAAAGACAGGGAGGAGGCAAAGACGGGCGACATGTTAATAAATGGAGGGACACATTACTAGTGAAAGAGAAAGAGGAAGTGCGAGCAAGACGACGTAAAGGATGGACGAAGTGAAGCATGAAAGGATGGGATGATGAGTGGGAAGCAGCAGGTGGTGATCTCTGATCCCATTATCCGGGGCTAATCCTCACCAGCAGCGAGCATATTGTATGTGTGCGTACCTGTGCAGGCATACGTGTGTGCATGCGTGTGTGTTTGTTGGCATGACACTAACTGGAGCACCAGGTCGGTCTGCCCGTCAGTCTTTAGCAGGCCACTGTGCTGTCACCTGCAGTGTGAACAGGGCTTTACCCATTGTCAGCTAGCCAGTAAGTCTGGAGCACCATGTACCAAGAAGACTGATCCAACACTCCACACCGCATTAATGCCACACAGACCAAACCTAGACGAAAAACACCTTGTAGTTTCAAAATGTGGAACATCAGCTTTTATTTATACTTTGGTTGTAAATCAGGCTTGGATATATATCGATATTATATTGATAACATGATATGCGACTGATGCTACTTGGTCATCATATCAAATTACAAATGATTGTTTATCAAAAATCTCTTGTACGCAACTATCTCAGCTCTAGTTTTAAACAAGATGATGGCAAGCAAGAATAGTTTCTGTGCAAAGTTTGCTTTGGGACTGAGGCTGTGACCAAAACAGGCAAATAAATAATGACTTATAACTCGAATTCTGGACATAAGAAACCTGCCGCAGTGAGAAACAGGCTACTGTACTGAAAAAAGTGAAAATTTACTGTATGTTATGGTGCAAAAGTGCCATGAAATAATTTTGTGACCTGACATTGACACAAATAATCCTGATTAATAGCTGTGAACACAACATTTAGAGGGGAAAAAAAATCAGGATTATCATTTCTGTCACAGTCATGCAGCCCTAAATCAAATAAACAGACAAGATAAGGCCTCAGTCTGTTAATTCTGCTGCAGGGCGCCAGGCTGTTTAGGCAGGTAATCCCACAGTAAGACTGATGCAGTCCTGTGACCTCTAAAATTTGAAATGCATAAAAACTGTGTATTACAGATATAGCAATTGTTCATCACAGCAACTGTAGGCAAATTTTCATTCCTCAGAAGGACAGAAATGGAGCTCATCTCTGAAACTACATAGACAGACTGTATCAATATCACTATAGTGTCTGTGCAGTCAAAATAAAGCGGAGGATATCAGTTTTTCATTTGCAAAATATAATCTGATATCACTGCCATTTCCAACGTTACACTTTACGTATACAACACTTGTTAGGCTGAGGTGTGCAGATTTCTTGGGGTGCTGCTGCTATTTTGGTTTAATTAGGACGTTTCTCCCTCATGATGAATTGAGCTTTACCTTTTAACTTCAACTCTGTTTTATCTGTCATAAGTAAATCTGGGACACGATGTCTCACAAGTATGCCGTAAGACTGATGTAGATACAGATGCACCGGTGATTATTAGTGTCATGCTAAGGTACTGAACGTCAGAGCAAAAAAAAAAAAAAAAGAAACGTCTTTGTCCAATGGCACTGTAATCCTCTTAAGTGATTTATTCAAACAGAAGAGAAAATGAGATATGTACCAATGGACAAGCACTGACACCAACTCTTGTGGTTGATGAAAAAAAAATGCATGGTTTTCCAAATGACAAAGAGTGTAACTTCTATTTACCGACTCTTCGTATAATCTTTGTCAGGTTCAAAAAATAATGGTAACAAAAGAACAGCACACAGGCTCTGAGTGCCCCTCAGGGGTGAGACTCTGAATATAAAGTGAATGTAAAGTGATGTCTTGCCACATGCGAGACACGCTGGTTGGCCTAAAGACCCTAAAATAGCTCGGCTTTCCTGGAAGATCCTGAATCAACAGAGCCTATATGGACCTCAAGACCCAGGCTATGATTAAGTTATAACAGGGGCCCCTAAACCTTTTCAGCCCAGGATCCATAAAAGAGATTTAGTATCTTATCCAGAGATCTTGGCTGATGAAATATATTGCTTCTCTTGTCATGTCAGAGTCCATCACAAGTAGACCTGTTCCATATTTAAGAAATTTTAGAAGCCAAGATTCAATTCTTGCTGAGTTAGAGGACATAAATGTGGCATTAGCGCAGGCAGGCAGAGGAAACAGGCCAGGAAGAGAAGGGGAGAGAAGAGGAGAGCTTTTACAT
The DNA here is from genome assembly GCA_900302555.1 of Myripristis jacobus. Classification (NCBI taxonomy): domain Eukaryota; kingdom Metazoa; phylum Chordata; class Actinopteri; order Holocentriformes; family Holocentridae; genus Myripristis; species Myripristis jacobus. The sequence goes on from OMLB01054871.1 coordinate 11,443, forward strand.
CTTAGGAGACTGCATGACGATTCTCACGACAGAAATGCACGATGGAAATCACACCATCAAAAGACTCTTAAGGAGGTATGGGCTCCAGTACGAACAGTGAGCAACACCAACGTGGGCTAACCATGACTCATGTAATTGCACATTAATGCCACCGTCTAATTATGGGTATGACCTGAACTGCTAGTCTGACTGTAGGGTCTACCACCAAATAGTTACTTGGACTTCTTCTTTCTTTCTTTTTTCTTTTTTTTAATCTCTAGTCTGCATTAATACCAAAACATCAAACTAAAAATGTTGCCAACCTCTAACTAACTCATGTTCATTTAATGTGCACTTGGCGGTCTAATAGGAGCATAGACTCAATTACAGAAGTAGGACCCACGACGCACGATTTCTGAGCCCAGTGCTGAGGTCGATTACTGAAGAAAATGATTAATAAGTGATACTCCAATAATGTACACTAATACATCTACTGAGCCCAATTAAAAACTTTCACAATTAGTGAAGTCACCAATAGCACAGGCTGATTTATCCTTCATCTGTATCTGCATCACTTATTAGTACAATATAGCTACTAACTGACTGGTGATGAGTACAAAGTCAAATATCATGAAATCTTTGACCAAATACTCTGATATCAACATTGTGACGCTATTCTAGGGATGACTACTGGTAGGCTACATTCATAAAATATTTACACACAAGAACTTTCTGATAAATAATCATTAGTGATTATTTATCAGGATATGAATACCAAACATGCAAATTCAACAGCTAGAGAGGTCTAATGACTTCAGAAAATTGCATCCTTTTACTGTAATGCAGCCTTTAAAACGGCTGCATTACAAGGAAAAGACAACACTTTGCCTCATATTACGATATCCAAACTCCCATCTAGCCCATAACTAATAAATAAATAAAGTCTGGACTTATCATTACAAAATTGAAAACCTACACTGGAAGTACATGTCACACACATTTAATTATAATTATAAAAATAAGTATAATTATACTTTTAACTGTAGACTGATCTTGTGTTTTAGAGAATAATTACACTTCAGTCAAAGAAAGGCAAGCACACACACACACACACACACACACACATACACACTGAGCCCACTGTTAAAGGGTAACACTTTTACCTGCGTGGATTAACAATGTTTAGGAGTCATCTGAGGTACAGTTGGCTCATGCTGAAGATTAGCCTCCTGCAGCCAGGGCCCACTTCTGCGTACCTCGTGCACTTGGGGATCAAACACCAATCACACAGACAGGAAGCCATTTCAGCGTGTATACATCTGTGTGTGTGTCTCTGTGTGTATGAGTGATGTTTGACAGAACACCACAGCTCCATCCGCTTGGTTCCTGTGTTTGTTGAAACAAGCTGCTCCACAACAAAAGGAAAAAGGAAAAATGCTTCCATGTTTTACACATGCAATGCAGCTGCTTGGTTCTTGATGCGTTCCTCTCTTATCAACTAAACAACAGCGAGCCCACAAGTAAGCTCCGAAAAAAAAAAGAGTAAACAACTCGCATCGTTCTGGACCATATCCTCCAGGGTACATTACATGTTTCAATGCAGCTTTGATAAGCCGCAGCACTGGAAAAAAACACATATGGATTGCCTGCTTTTTATTTTCGATCAAATTAAGTTAATATGTAACCAACATCACAAGTATATAGCACTTAGTAGGCTGAGGTGTGCACGTTTCTTAAAAAGATTTTGTATGACATTTTCAGGGAAGTGCTGTAGCCTCTGGCTCATATTTGGAAATGATGAGGCAAAATTCTTATTCATGTTCCATTCGATGTAAATAATTGAAGTCTGGCAACCAAAATAGGCCCAGTACAACCACCAGAGCCAGGCTGCTTTTTCAATCTTTAATGACTTTGTGGCAGAATAAGCCTCATTCCCCGGGACTCTGTAAGAGTGCCAATTTATCAAGACAGAAAACACTTTCAACTGAAAGAGCATATGCTTACACAGACCCCAAACTCAAAAAAAACAAAAAAAACAAAACAAAAAAAACAGAGGCTTTTGTGTCTCTTCCTTCGGGTGCGGGGCAGAGATCATTGACAAAACTCATGCAGCTAAAAATGGCTTTTAATGTATCTGCCAAACCCATGCTCTCTTGGTCACTGTGCAGCCTTTACCAATTTTTTCCTTGTGCTGTAATTCTGCAAGAATTTGAGGTTTATGAAGACTGCAGTATGGTTTTGCTAAAAGCTCCTGAAACAACACTGCTGCACCCTACGCTCCAGGTTTTACTTCACTTCCTCCTTATGGATGGGCTGAGAGTGGCGAGGAAACCAGACAGACTTCATGAGTGACTGCATGATCATCAAAAGACGAGTCAAGAGGCAGCATTTCCATTGCTGAGAGGAACCTTTGAACACAATAAGAGAGATCAAGCAGTAAATCCTAAAAGCTGGTACGTGCATGCAGGAACTTTGAAGGCTGATCTTCTAACTCAAAACAGACAAAGATATGCATGGCTGTGAAAGCTGGAAAGCAGAGGTTGTGGTGGTACATCCCACACTAAAGAGGACCCACTATCAAAACCCATGAAGCAGCAGATGTCTCCCACAGCTTTTGTAGTGTAGACCTCCTTACAAAACCTGTCACGAAGCCTCATGCGGTCACTAAGTCGCACATAGCAAAGCACAACCACACCAAAAACAAAAGCAGAACTGCAACAGCAAGCTATCGTCTTCAAAAAGGCGTCGTCAGTGGAGTCCACAGACGATTTCATAAACTGTGTCAAGATGCATTGAACATGTAGGCAGGTCTGCCAACCACATACAGATGTGAGGAGATCAGGAGAGTTTATTAAGATCATGTTATTGAAGTTATAAAGAGCAGTGACACTCCATACTGACTGAAACAAAGGCTGCAGGCCCAGCTTAACAAAAGTAACCAAGGTCAGAGGGAGATGAAAGCGGCTGGTGACTCTATGGCTCTTATGATATGACAAAGTCTCAGGATGTGAGACAAAACTTGTTGCCCATTGACTAACAACGGAGCTAAGATGATTAGAACATTAACAAGCTTTTGGGAAAGTCATCCCAGTTCAGCTGAGTTTAGCAGGAAATGTGCCTGAAAACTCACTGCAGCTGCTGATCTCTGAGAAACTGAGAGTTCAAGCGAGAGAAATTCAGTGTCACAGAATATGGTCACAAATAACATAATGGCCTTATATTGATATTAATGTAGAAACAGATGAAATATTTGCAATTTACTTTTCTTGAAATTTGTTTAAAAATGTGTTTAATTCAATAGCACTAATGGATGTGACACACAAATGCTTTCAAAAGACAAAAAGCTATAGGACTTTGATGCTGCCTAGATGGTCAAAAGGATATCAAGTGCTGCTTAGGGCCACCTGAAGGGTCTTCCTTCTCTTGCTGACTATGATTTAATTCTTTTGATAACTCTGAAAACCCCCACAGTGGCTGTTTTGGAAAGCCAGGCGGATCCTGCTGCCTGCATGGACAGAAAAGGACATCCTGCTGAGTCTGGAGGGCAGCCGCCATGTAAGCCATTTCAGTCAGCCGCTCCATCACTTGATTAAACAAATTATCATCATCAAAGTAATCAAGCTTTGCTCCCTGCCTGTCTGCTTCCATTTCACCATGCAAACCGGTTTAACCATAGCATGGAAATGGTACGGATTATGAGTAAGTATGGAAATGACCTTGGCTGATGTCACCGTCAAAAGCAGGGCTTTTCTGGCTGGGGGGTTGTGGTGAAAGTAAGACAGCAAAAGAAAAAAGCAAGAGACAGAGACAGGGGAGAATGAGAGAAACAGAAGCAGGGGGGAAGGCAGAGAAAGAAAGAGAGAGTGAAACTCTTAAGAGCCACTGAGGACTGTGTGGCGGTATGGCTGCGAGACTGTCACAGTGGCTTTTATGATTTCTACGCCAATAAAAATCCATACGTTTTAGCTCTCCATTTCACACTAACAACAAATTTGAAAAACTCAGGGACATCTAGTCTCACATTTCCAAATCCCAAGGCTGGGAAAGCACGCCACCTATAACACAATCCACCACACCAGGCAGGTAAAGTGGATTCCCAGTAAAAGGATTCAGAGAGGTCAACAATAGTGTGGACATGACACATGCTGACTTGCGGCCTCTGTTTGTTTGGAGACCTCTCCTTGAAATTTTCCACCCATCAAAGGCACTGTGTGGTCGGTCTCAAAAGGAAAGCGAGGAAATGAGCGTGTCAGTGGCATTTGCATTTAAAATCAAAATGGATTCCATCTGACACGGTTTCTCTGGTCTAAAGCCTCTCTGGGCTGAATAATAAACCCCATCCCTCAACGTAATGGAGGACTGACTGCTGGGCCACTGAATACAGCATGGTGCTCCGCTGAGAGGGTTTACAGTTGGCGTTGAGAACACAGATGGCTGTTAACAGAAAGCATTAGTAAAGATTAACTCGCCTGGTAGAATCACCACATTAGTGCCTCTGATCACGTTAACGACCACAGCAGAGACAGGGAGTGCGTGTGTGTGTGTGTGTGTGGGATGTTAAGGTTTTCAGTCTGACCCAGGGCTGTACAATTAATTGCGCATAACAATTTCACTATCCACAATAAATAATTTTAGACTACTGGCAGTACTGAAACATTTAATTCTGAATGTCCAATGTATTTGCAGACAGTTCAGATAAAATATAAAAATGCCTAGAGAATGGGGAAATACTTTAGTTCCTGAAATTAACAGTACTATCCCTGATTAATAATCACGATCACAACATACAGTAAAATAACTGGGACCATTATTTTAGCTACAATGATGCATCCCTAGTAGCTGTGGTAGTGACTGATACTCCACTGAGTCTTTCATGCAGTGTCCAGCAATGTCCTTTTTATATTTTCCCTTCCTCACTACTGTTAGCTCACTCAGCCTTACAGGGTGAGTCATTGTCTGGACTGGTTTGATGTTGCGGTCACAGTTTAGACTTTCAAACATCGGATGTCTGCCACAACAGTACACAGGAACATCTGCATACTGATTTGGGGTCTTGACATCATGGTTCCTCCAAATCAAAATAAGGAAATAAAACAAACCTCAACAAAGTCAGCAGTTCCCATTGCCTTTGAAAGTGAACACAGATAGAAGCATACTACTGAAAACTCAACAGAAAATACAATGTTTTGAGAAGAATATCCGTACAGTGTGGAAAAATGGGGCACATTTTTAAAGGTGCAGAAAGGAAGTCTGCATGGCAAAAAAAAACTGGATTAGTATTAAGAGACAAATTACCCACTCAAAAGATAATTATGAAGTGCAGAAAGCATGCGGGATCCTGCTGAGACTACGCAAACGGTGACAGGAATGGAAGCACAACTACTTCCTGTTTTCGTAATCCATTACAATGACAACCGCGTCTCAGTAATGAATATTCATGAGCACTCAATTGGGGCCTTTAATTCACTCCCTTTCACTAAAAAGAGACTAGTTTACACACCACCATGCCGAAGAGGAGGTGCTCTGCTGGGGTGAATTCACTAATGAATTCCCCTCTCTAGCTCATCAAGTTCCTCAAATACCCTCTGGAATCTGAGAGTTTTCTCATAAAAACATGGCTAAATTAAGAGACTGCATAGAGTATAATTTGTGGTTGGTGATACACCCTGCTTAGAGAGCATGATTTACACCCTTTAGCTCATTCAGTGCTGCTTTGAATCGAGATGGGAGAAATAATGGAAACACCAGACGTTAGAAGTACATTTTTCTGCTTGGCGGAACGCAGTGCAGATTTCAATTAGGTACCTTTTAGAAACGATAAAACACACTCGTAAATATGAGTGAGCGCAGATGTGTTAAATGTGCCGTGCCATTTTCCACAGCAATCTTGGGAGTTAGATGGAAAAACTTAACTGACGTCATTGCCTCACATATCCGCCATTTTTGGATAATATACAGATGGAACACATTTGCCCCTCAGATCACTGTCTACTCAGCAGAACACAGCCAACAATGACGACTTCCCATGTAGCTTTTGATTTCACTTCATCTCTTAAGTAAAAGACCCAACAAACCCCAAAATGACCGCAATCTACTCTGCTGACATCTAATACGGCTCTCAAAGCAGAAAATGTTTACCTCAGTCGGGGTGCTATGGCAAGCTGACTAATGTCAGAATTTCAGCTTCAAATTGAAGTGGCCTGATAATGTGCAATGCTTATGATGATTTTTATGTCCCCTGACATATCAGCAGACTCTAAATTCCACTGAATAGCTCTGTAATAAGGTATGCTACTCTCCTGTAAAGTAGAGGCAACAAAAATAATGGGCTTTGACTTCTCTTTGTTGCCACAGCTTGCTACATGCCACGTAAAAAGCATTCTTTTCCAGTTGCTTTAATACACTAATCTGGTATTTGGTAAAAAAAAAAAAAAAAAAAAAAAAAATCCTC
>OMLB01054871.1:23064-40732 GCA_900302555.1 Myripristis jacobus
CTGGGCCATTGCATATTCACATGATAATCCACAAAGATTAAAATGCAAAGTTCAATTAAAGTCTTGGGTGAGGGCAAATGCGGCGACAGCCTGGTAGCTGTATCTATTATAAACATCATGTACTCTGGGGGTGACCTCATGCAAAACAATGACTCGTTTAAAACAACGGTGTCTGAATCAGCTAATTGGACAAGAGGCTCTGAAAGAGAGGAGGATCGAGGCAGTGCGCCAAGCGACAAGTCACAGCCCACAGAGAAACTCCAGGAGGGGGGGCAGTTATGACAGAGGCCGCACATGAAACTGACAAAATTTGACGGGCTTCCAAATTCTGTCTCGTGTCATTCCTGCAGCCCAGCCAATTTGCAGGGTGACACACACACACACACACACACACACACACACACACACACACACACACACACACACACACACACACACACACACACCAGTTAGGAGGCCAAGACAGTGCGATGAACCAGAAACTTGACATAAAGGCAAACTGGAATGGAGATCCATGGCTTGAGACCAAATACACACGGGAAAGTTTGGATATTGATCATGTGAGCCCTTCTGCCTTCCATTTAAATGTCACAACAATGCAGTATTGTCCCAAATTTGAAGACAAATTAACCCTAATGAAAAGCATTGCAGCGGCATGACTGTCTGGTGGGCTGCATGGCTCCAATAATGATGATATTGATACAGCCTAATATCGCATATTTCAGTTGAGTCGTAACATTTAATGCGCCAAGTCATGTAAATCAATAGTTATCACACCATTATCATTATAGAGATCTATAGCCCTTCTGTGGTAGCTTATTCAAGTCAATAGTCCGTTTATATATCATTATAACATCATCACTACCATCGTTATTATATTCCTCCAGTTTTTTTGTATGCATCCTGCAAACGAGGCAAAAATAAAAATAAATGATGACGAGAAACTGAATAAAAACTTTACTTGGCCATGACTGACAAATCCAAATGGACATATTAATATTGCTCCATAGAGTCGACAACATTTCTGAATAAACCCCAAGGGGGGAAAATAGCCTGCAGCGTTTTTTCCCCATAGGGAAAGTAGCGAGACAAGCACACTGACCTCGGCAGGTTCTTGAATTTTGCAGCAGCTTTGCCACGTACTCGCTGTATTTTGGTACTTGTTAGGTAGGCGATGTAAAGCGAAGACAAATCCCATGACTTTGTTGTCACACACACTCAACGACTTAACGGACAACTTATTGTTCGCTCACCATGACATACTTGTCGGCAAAAGTCAATTTCAAATCAGTCCTCCCTCACAGTTATTCCATCAAACTATAGGCTACCTAGGTGTTTCTAAACAAAAGAGAGGGGACCACAGCAGAGTTGCAAATGTTCCGACTCATTCTCGGTGTGGACAAACAAACATAAAAAGCAGCGAGTGGTCTCTGGATCCAAGTTGCCTTGCCCCCCACAGCTAATGCCCCTTTCAAGTTTGCTTTCCAAAACTTACCCTTTCCCCGGAGAGGAACACCGTCAGCCCGAGGGACAAAATTATCCAAACGTTCCTCATTATTCCTTTATCTTAAATAAAAAAGAGATGGTGCGGGCAAAATGTCAACGCTTTTCCTCCCTCTCTCTCTCTCTCTTTCTCTCTCTCTCGCTCTCTCTCTCTCTTTCTCCTCTTGCGCCCCTCGCTCCAACTCCTGCCGCTTTTCTCGCTCAGGAGTGGGATCCCACCGGATACGTGTTGCGTTTTGGTTATTCCTCCCCCCGCCAGGCACTTTTCCCCCTGACAAATTATACAAAAAAGCGCAGTTAATTGCGAAGTCCCTCCGTGCGCCTTTTCAGGTAAGCCTTTGGAAGTCCGGACAAGATATTCCCACCCCCGGTGTTCACTTGGAATAACGAGGACAAAGTGTAAAGCACGACCGACGCTCCGCTTGTGCGCTCTATTCGGCCATGTCACCGCGTCACCCGCTCCACACACGGAGAGAGAGAGAGAGAGAGAGAGAGAGAGAGAGAGAGAGAGAGAGAGAGAGAGAGAGGCACCACTATACCACGCTCACTGCAAAACTACAGTTGTAGCAGATAATAGCAGTATAACAGAGGCAACAAGAGATTTAAAACAAATATGTTTATCACAATGACCGGGAAATTGTTCGAATAACAGTGATTTGTCATTGGTTGAAGTTGGATGGCTCGCGGAAATGACCATATGGCCCATGCAAATGAGTCACTTGTCTCGACACCAAATATAAAACAAACCCTTTACATTGCTATCATTAATATAACCTCCAGTTTTATTCAGTCACCCCAGCTGAAATGCGGTGTAGTGTTTTTTTTTTTTTTTTTTTAATTGCTTTACTAATCCATACAGGCAGCCGTGATATTGTGAATAGCCCACTACACCTGCAGGTGTTACTGCCATATTTTTTTTTATACCAATGTGTATGTAGTCTTTTTATGGCGAAGTGTAGGGCTATTAATAATGAAATTAAAGCACCAGTCCTCATCTTCTCATCTCTGAATGCAGCAGCCACCATCCTATTGAAAATACAACACAACAGAAAGTAGATGGAATGAAATAGTACAGAGTTAGACTACCCCAGTTTTGCCCTAAGTCCAACTGAGGAATGCATCCTTTAATGGGCGCAGTCTCCCCCTACTGGTATCAATAGAAAACAGCCAAATCCCATTTTAATCATTCTCCTCTAAGACCAGATGAGGCTTACCATGTGTTACACGGACTAAAGCATTTGATAAACACGAAAATGTAGCACTCTGTGGGTAAATTATCCGTAGAAAATGCAATTTATGGACTTTACTAATCCATGCTGTTAATTCAATTGCATGTTTTAGTCGTCATGGTGATTCTGTGGCTGTTCAATTAAAAAGGTGATTTTTCCATTGAGTTGCATTTTAAAGATCTACTGATGGGCGGCTTGCTGGCAGAATGTCCCCTAAACCTCTGAAATGTTTCCAGAAAGCTACAAAACAGCATTTTCCCAGAACCTTTTGAAAACCACTAATCCCACCCAATAATGGTCTTGCCCTTCCTGCACAGTAAACGCTAAAACTTTATGAAACTTCACTCCTAATCACAATTACTGACTCAAATAAGATTACTTGGCTGCCACCACTGTCATTGTTGAATTTAGATTGTAATTACAGGCATGGGCAGTTCTCTGTAAAAGGGGTGGCTTCCTTCACATGTTGAACTTATGCAGTCAGTCGAGGACAAGGCCCAGATTCGGGTAAAGGTTAGACTGGTGTGGTGTAAATGCTCTGATCCCCAAAAACTTGGACACATCTAAGTCATAATTTATGTTTTGCATGTAAAACCATGCTCTGCACAGTAACTATTAACTGCAGTGATCAGATAAATTTACTGGAGTAAAAAGATAACATTTTCCCGTTGAAATGTAGTGCAATAAGTATAAAGTGTCAAAAATGGAAATGTTCAAGTAAAGTAGCACCTCAGAAAAACTGTAGTGCACTTGAATAAATGCACTTGTTAGGCTACTGTCCACCTCTGGTGTAGGCTACCAAAGCAAGTTTACAAGAAGGAAAGACACAATAAAGCTGAACAGTCTGTAATGAGTTACTTTCCCTTTCCAAGGTAAGATCAGGTAAAAAATTGTCTAAAAGTCTTTTGAAATTACATGCTGCAATATTTGCTGATGAAGCTGATAAGAGTGCAGTATATTTCATTTCCCACAGGCAGTTCCTTTTACCACAGACGAGATGAAAGGGAATAATTGTCTTATGAGCTCAGCAGTTGTGGTGTTACACAATATTACATACACAGAGGTCAAAGGTATCCAGGAGTAGCTCTTTATGGCTAAAGATTGCAGTTCCTCCTCTATGTCCTGAATGAATTACAGATACAGTAACGTATGTGACCTCTGCTCCGCCTGGCAGCACTTTTTTGATTCTGTTAGTGTCGGACTGCTTGCCTGGTGTTACCCACACTGCACTGGGGGAGGTAGTGAGGGAGAACCAGGGATCAGAGGAGAGGGAGGTGGGAGCTGATGAACAGAGAATGGAGACGAGATGGTGGAAAAGCAGGAAGAGGATGAGGTGGCTTCCAGATCCCATTTCTAATCCCAATCCCCTTTATTTTTTTATCTATATTTTCCCTGATTCCCGTCAAATTGCTCACCCAGCATGACCTGAAAATGTCAAACAAATTCAATACTGGGAAAACCTACAACAGAGAGGTTTAATGCCCATTGGACCTTAGTAAAACAATTGTTTCAAACATAGTAAATGTCTGGGGACAATTGGGGAGTGCTTGACTTCTCAGCTGAAGAAGCAACATTTGAGGAAGTCCTAATGCCAATATGAATTAAGAGCACTTCAAATATGTGAAAGTAATTTCAAATATATTTTTGGGCCCATCCCCCATTGTAATGCCCAAGCTGCCTAGGCCTCCTCCCTCTCCTCACAGGGCTTAACTCTACTCCTCACAGCCCGGATTACCCAGCCAATTAGGACGAAGGCAAAGCCCCTTCTGCCACCAAGCCTGGTTAGACAGTTGTGTGTGTGTGTGTGTGTGTGTGTGTGCAGTGTGAGTTATTATTACTGTCAGTCTGGTGTGAGGCAACACAAGGACACAATGAGTCAGTAGTTTATATGGGAGTATTCAGTGATCTTAAATGAAAGAGGTGAACATTGGTCAGGATGACACATAAACCATGTGTAGAGACTGTATAATTCAGTTTCCCAAATACCTATTATGCACGGTGAATTATGCATGTGATGAACTGGACTGGCTTCATTTTGAAATGTGAACTGAATTTCTTTGAGTCTGTCTACAGAAAGTGGAAACCTTCAAAGTTGTGATGGGTTCCATTACATTTTATTCAACAGCACCACCAGCTGGCAAAAAAGAGACTGATTTAAATTCAGATGCAACCCCCTCCCTCAAATATAGCGTGTGTGATGGCAGTCCAGGTGAATTCTTTTGAAAATGAGGCAGACAGGAGGAAACCCAAATGAAAACACAGTTATTATCCAAATCTCTCTCTCTCTGCTTTGACCCTGCAGAGGTCAGAGAATACCATTTCAAGTCTATCCTCATGAAAACAGACTTTGTAATGCCAATGGAAGTCTACACTCCCACAAAAGAGCATATGACTACAAACACAAGCATACATGCATAAATTCTCTCTATCAAGCACACACACAAGCCGTCATTCAGTATCTGAGGTCACTGCTTCGGTCGTCGCTCTGGAGATGCCAGTGTTGGTGCGGCTGGTCTTGCCATGTCTGTCAACACCAGTCGACTTGCATCTCATGAGGGACGACTTGCTACCTCGAGCACGGATGCAGGAATGCTCATCGTTATTGTCTCCAGCTACATCATTCTCATCCTCATCAGCCTCATCCTCATCATCTTCCACATCCCCATCTTTTTTCTTTCTTCCTTTGGGCAGCAGCGTAGTGCAGCTGAACTGTTTCAGTGGCTGGCCAAGAATCCCAAAGCTGGGGACATAAAAAACAACAATCCAAAATAACACTAATGATGTTGCACACAATAAAGTACAAAAACACATATATTAGAGGAGGGGTTTTCAAACTTTTTGACACTCCAGACACCCAAATTGACTTTCATGAAGCTGCGGACTTCTGTCTGAAGTAAGGTCCCTGATGTTTTGGTTTGTGCTTACTATTCAGTTGTCTAGATGTCATACTTGAACACTGACATATAGATTCAAAGCGATGAGATGAAAATATAATGTTAAAATAATCACCCATATATTTTTTGTATTGGAATGATTTCTTAGTGAATTAAATTGTAGTGAAATTGAACTAGTCCTTGTTTTACTGAGGAACACCTGGAAGCCCCTCAAGGAACCATGTGGGTCCTTGAAAACCCCTATATTAGATTACCATGTTATCATTTTTTCAAAGAGAAAGTATAAAAGATCAATAACAATCTTCTTTGTTCTTTGCATAAACTAAAACCTAGCCACAGCCGTTTCTTTGTGGAAATTATTAGCATTGCTCAAATACAGCTTTAACCAATCAGACTGCTAGGCCTAAACTGTGAGTTTGAGTATTACAGTAATGCAAAAAAGTATGTCATATCCATAACCATGTTAAGGAGCATCCTCTTGGGTATTATTACTACAGTATATTACATACTCAGTATCATGTTTTACACCACCTGACACTGGCCAGCTGCTGGTCGAGCTCCTCCATCAGGGTGTTGGTGTCACAGAGCTCGGCTGGCTGTGGGCTCTGCCTCCTGGCCTTGATGCCCAGGAACAGATGGGGGGACTGTTCTTTAGGCAAGGGCAACAGGGACACCATCAGTGGGGAACGCTGAGTCACTATGCTGCTGAGGCCGGGGCGCCTCTGGGACTTTCTAGGTGACAGGTCAAATCAGGGAGCAGGACCAACAAAGTGAAATAAGGTAAATATTTAGTTGACAGGGAAATCTGAACTGGATATACTGAAAGACACCACCAGAACAAAATAATCAAATGAACTTATTAGCTTTGAGTTTTACAGATCTTTTATATCTTTCAGCCCACCAGTCAAAGCAATCATGACACCACAGGCCTACCTGTACAGTAGTTTTGCAGTCCTCAACTAATAGACAACAGCTGTGTAAGCATTGTGAAAAGGAGACATTCCTCACATATTCCATTTGGTCATGCTTATGGAGCAGAGGGTGGAAACCTAACACAATTTCCTGAGCTAATTAACCAGAAAAGTTGCTACGGCAGCTGCATTGTCAAAGTCCAAGCGCTCTCTTTGTGGAAAATTGCAAGAGACACAAGGATCGGTGATTGACATCACATTGTTTTCAATGCATGTGGGACAGCTGGGAGTGGTGCTGAAGATACATTCAACATCTTACAGCGTATTTCCAGCTCGAGGAAGGGAGCAAACTTACAAGTCCAGCTCATGTGGGTTTTGGTCTCAACCTGACAGCAGGAAGGAGCACTGGGCTTCTGACAGCTTGAACAACTGCCAGTCTTCTGTCAGATGCGACAAAGCAACATAAAACAGCCTGTCAGACAGTCACTCCTATCGGACAAAGCTATGAATCTGTCTCAGTCAATCATATCACCGACAGAGACCTGACACTGACATCGATCAAATACAGACAGCTTTACTGCCTGAGCTATTAGCTTATTTATTGTAAATAATATGTCAGCTGGTTGACATGTGAACATCTTGAGGTTGATCGGAGTTTAAGTGGCTGAACATGGAGTGGAATGAAGGCCAAAGGAAGGGGCTTGGACAAACTCAGGAATGTACAGTATTTTGACTCACTGACTCCGAGTGAATGCAGGGATCTTGCTCCAGGTGTCTGGAAATGTTTAGTACAGTGTTTCTCCAACTCTGGCCCTCACAACCCATAGTACTGCTGGTTTTCTATCTCACTAAGTGCACTCATGCTGCATTCAAGGTCTAAATCAGTCCCTACTATACAGCTCAAATGAAAACCAGTAGTAGTCTCTCTCGCCCACATTGGACTAAAGCCATCAAGAGACATCAAGAGAACTTAAATTGCAAAGGTTACAAATGATGTCAGCATGGTGACAGGAGGACCTCCCTTCAGCTGGATGGCATCCACCCTGCTGAGCAAGATACTGAAAACCTAGCATCTCCAACAGGCTGTGAAATAGCTGACCTTATGATCTAACGCACCCAACGCACCCTTGCTCAAAAGTTTTACATCCTGGCTCCTTCGGGTCAGTTCGTCCGGTCTCCACTGAACTGTCACGGGTGGGCCGGGTCTCTCCTGAGCTGCCATCGGTCCTGTTCCTTAGTGCAGTGTTGAAGGTGTCAGAGTGCAACAGGCGTCCCACCTCCTCTTGGATGACCCTCAGGTGTTTCCTCCCAAATGTCACCCAGCCCACATAGCAGATGAACCTGTACAAGCACTGGAAACAGGGATGGAAGAAGCCAGAGGGCAAGGGAATAAAAAAAATGGGGGAAAAAAAAGAGAATGTCACCTAGGATGCTTTGCAGCTAAAGCTGAACTTACACTGGAGACATTAAGGGAGGGAGGGAGGAAGGCAAGGACAAAATGTTACATGTCACATTATGGGACTTACACTAATAGATCTTTCCATCTGTAGGAACTTCCTGAGGTGGATTTGGACAGAAATGTTGGTATTGCTACAACGTGTAGCAGTTCCCAGAACTTAGTATCAGCCCTGCTTGGTAGCTGATACTAAAACCTGAGCACGGGGATTTGTTAGGAGGAGCTAGTAGTGCTGTCAGTCTAGGCCCGCAGTCAATAGGTAGTGTTTTTTTTATGATGCACTTCATACCCTTACTGTTTGGATCTTGGTACAGTCGAGACGGAAATAAAGCCAATCCGAAAATTTCACAGGTGTGTATAGCTATGGAAAGTTCCAGGTTACCCTTAATGGTTGAAAATGGCTATAAAATAACATTAAAGAAGTAAGAGGGAGCAGAGCAGATGTTACAAGCAAAGTTATAGGACCTAATGTACTAATGGAATAAAATGATGAGACAGCTTTGAGACATACTACAGGTTTACCTCCTTCTATCATGACCTGTGAATGTTCAATCCTTTAATTATATATATTTAACCATATACATGTCATATATTACAATAATTTCTTATGCTGCATTACATATGATATCCATTCATCCATTTGTCCATGCATGCACTCCAGATGTTTCTGTCAGCGAACATTCGGCACACCTAGTTCCTGTGCAAAGATCCAGGCGACTACTTAGTCTTGTGTGTTTTTAAAAGGTCACAGCAGCTATTTCAGTACAAAAAGGTCACATACAGAGCGGTCATTAAGCTGCTGCTGTTAGTGTGTTATTTCCCTCCCTGTCCACCCACCTGGCTAAACACTGGAGAGAGCCTGTCAAAGCAAAGCACCTGTGTTGAGTCAACATCTCCTACCACTAACAAATTCATTAAGGCCACCAGGCATAACCAGCACTCAGTGCCATTCTGTTCTGTTCTGTACCCTCTGCAATCACAGATGGTGGCCTGGCCTTTTCCTCTGCCTTTTTGTGTGTAGATGAGGCAATACGGTTTAAAACATTTCAACATAGTGCCGTCATAAGTGAGCAGCGTCAGGTCAGTTAAGAGCCACATTTATCAAGTCTCTTAAAAGGAGGACACTGATTTATTATCGCTGGCCAGGTCCCATATTTTTGAGGCTGCTAAGTGAAGGCTCATTCATAATGACCTTAAATGCAAAACTGATGTCGTAGATGAAGGTCAGCACTCATTCTCTGAGACATTTAAAAAACTTAAACTGTGTTGTCTTCACTGGTGACCCAGCCTTACATTAGCTCATTTTTAAGAAACTTTTTGAACAGATTCTGGCTGACAGTATCCAAACCTTAACCTGGCCACAGGCAAGTATAACATTAATTAGAAGGCTCAATTAGGGTGATGAATATAGCATTTATAGCACCAGGTCCCTGTTTGTGCCTACCTCATGTAGCAGCAGTTCTTTGTAGGTTGACGACACCCAGCTCCTGGAGGAACACAGAGAGGCACTGTATGATGTAACACACTGCCATAGACTGGCATCTATTTGTGGAAAGCACGATCAATTTGGCATTGTTTAGGATCTAAAAGTGGTTGTATGCCTGTTTTTGGTACCTCCCTGTATTTGTTCCGTTAGCACTGCAAGGTTTTCATTTGACCAGATGAGACCAAACTTAGACAAAATAAGACCCGCAACTTAAAAACCTCAACTTTTTGTATGTGTGGTAGAATATAAGTGATCTTACATTGAGCAAGCATAACCGAGTACTGCCAATGACCACTGGGCCTTGCATCACACATGCAATCATATCACTTATTTCTAGGTATATGATAATGATCCAAAAGTTATGAAAGATTACACTTTAAGCCACAATAGAGACCACTAATCACAACTTTTACCCAGTTCATCCCTACCAGGGAACATGTAAAATATACACTGTGTCTAGCCCTGATTTAAGTTGCAATTTTAGATGCATACAAAATAGGCTTCCTCGGAGCATCTTGGGATGATAGATTTGTTGTTAAATTGAAGACATCTTGCAACAGCATCACGGTTACCAGGGAGGTAATATGAGGGGAAATATCAGGGGCATTCTGCGCAGGTATGAATTGAACGATCAAAAGTATCTCCCGAGAAACTATACATCAAAGTGAAAATGTGAGAAAACACATTTTCACTTCTCATTTTTTGATAAACCGAAACCAGTCACCCAGAGACTCACTTGTGGCCAGACTTGTTTTGGTGCAGTGCCATTTCTGGGCCCATGACCAAACTGAAGTAGCAGACTGCTAGCTTCTTCTGAGCCATCTCCACCTTGGCTGACGTCTTCGCCATCATCTGGCGCTCTGTCATGCTCGGTTCACTGGATAAAGAGGGTGATGGCCGATGTTATTATGAATGAGGAAAGAGGGAGGACAAAGGTGGCATCCCCATGGTGGAGGGCATCATACCAGGCTGGTTTTGAAGTTTTAGTTTTCTTTGTTACATGTCCTTCATGAATATTTGGCTTAGATCATGGTGGCACAATCCAAGCAAACACTGTGCAAAGTTGCAAAGTATTTTGTTCCTCCTTTGAGATACAAGCAACAACCACAACTGAATGATGGGAGTATACATAAAATCATACTTTATTATCATAATCCACCTATGTGTGTTACACAGTGTTCACTTGATTTCCTCTGACCAGCACACTTACGCCATGAGGGGCTTAGGTTTATTCTCCAGAGACTTGAGCTCAAAGTAACAGGACAGATAGAGCAGCAGGGCAGCCATGAGTTCATCCAGCTTTTTACTCCTGGAAGCAGATAGGGAGGCAGTACTGTGTAATTCATCTTTTTATGCAGTATATAGGTCAAAGAAATCATGCATATACTGTATGTGTGTGCATGCATGTCTCTGAATTCCTTACTTCAACACAGCCATGAAACAGGATGGAATGGGAAGGGAATAATTCTCCTGCAGCAAACTGACAGCCACCTCTGTACAGCACAACGAGACTTCATGTCAGGCCACAGTCAAATTCCATTTGTGATTTATTGAACTTGCCTGGCAATTAACCAGTTGACTCGGTGCAGAAAGATGACATCCTCTGGCTGAATTCTATTACCCTTTCTGAAGAGCAATAGCTACCGCATGCCAACGTGAGACAAGCCAGTCTGGAAAGCTGCCACTTTGTTCACAAACTTAGATTTTGGTCTAGCTATCTAACATTCAAGGAATACTAATTGAAGTGCTTGAAGTAATAAAGTCTCAAATGTAATTTTCAGCTGAGCCAGGTACTGTACATTTGTTTTTGTTTACCTATTTAATAACCATAAACTCCATTCTTTGCATTTTCAAAATTCCTCTCAACGTAAATGAATGAAGCAGGTCATGTTATCATTATTAGGGTCGACCACATATTGATACTTGCGTTTGACATCATCAATGGTGACATGGACCCCCTGCCTCTGCATCAGTGAGGACCTGTAGGCATTCAGATGGGAAGGGCTCAGTGTCTTCCTGATGCTCTGGCGCCCCCTATCGTACAATGTGGCGAACTGAGCCAACCTAAGGGGAAGAATGGATTATAATAAGCAGCTGTTGATGTGAAAGGCTATGTGCCATATTAAAAAATAATGGATTATGCAGTTGTTTAATATTTTCATAGTGAGCACTGTCAATATGAATACTGTGCTGATCTATAAATCCTGGCTTTGACTACCCCTCAGGTCGCTTGTGAAGATCACTGAAACTGACACCAGTTTCCCTTCTCTTCTTCAAGGAACCTTCCACTTTTGGATTGGAGCTACTAAAGGAGAAAAATTGTGATTTTACATAAATGACCATCTTTCTTATACAGTCAGTGCTGTAAGAAAGGCAATTAATCAGAAGCACTATTACTTATTATTACTGGTGGATCTGGCTGCATTGCTCACCTGACAAACTCCAGTCTTTGCAGTTCATCGTTCCATATCCAGTGACCACAAGCATGTAAGTCCACCTTGAAAAAAACCCCATTTCAGATAGCGCTTCAAATCTTTAACTCAGTGAGCTGTAACACCTGATCAGATCCAAATGACTGACACTTTGGAAAGCTCCACATTTGTAGCAACATTTATGTTAGAATGTGTTTAACCTGTAATATTACTGACTTCAGAAATCTTAAAGATGCACCTGTCTCAATGTCAAAACTTACATTTCCAGTCCGCTCATCCTGTTTCAGCATTTGTGAATTCAACAACACTTCTTCAAAAGTTGGCTGCCTCCTGCTGCTCTCTGGCTGTTTACTACTGTGAAGTATCTAGGCAACAGCCAATGGGGAGGAGGCACCGGCCCTAATGCATTATTACAAGCTCTACTTGGTATGGGGAGGCATGAATTAACCTACTTATTTGCAGCACTGAATGTTATTATCACAGTAAAGAGGCTTTCCACTCCACATTCCAAGAAAAAAACACACAAAATTATTCTTAAACAAATCAGTTTTATTAATTCAGTCATTCAAATGTAAAAAACAAACCATCATGGAGGCCATTTATCTTTTTTGTGCCTGTTAGTCTTTTTAATCTTGCCTTTTATGTATTATTTGTTTAATCTTCTGCCACATTTGAAAAGCACTTTGGGTCAACCCCTGTTGTTTTTAATGCGCTATATAAATAAAGGGACTTGATTTATTTTGACTTGACTATATGGCCTCCATGAGGTTCGTGAAGTGATACGACACTTGTAAGTTTCCCTGAATCATCAACAGTACTTGCTGATCTTGTCTTTGCACTCCATTTCCATTCATCCCCCTCCTTGCCCAAAATACAGAGGAGAAGAACGGGTGTTCAAATGATTTTTAAACATTAAAAATGCCCAGGACTTGTGTTTGCAATAAAATAGCTGAGATCTGCTACTCTAAGCTCTCTAAACATCCAACACTGTCTTTAACTGCTCTTTGGAGTGATGAGGTGCACATTTTCAGTCAGGGAGTCCAGCCCCCAGGCTCGCTGTCTGTCTGTCAGGGCATCCACCGACTGCAGCAGCTCAATATCATAGTGGCTTCCTGAGGGAGGCAGACACACTATTAACATCCTCAGATTAATCTAGGCCCGCAAAATCATTATACAGACCATTCAACATATCTGCATCTCAGTGGTATCCAGTTAACAATTCCTTTATTATAAATCAGTATGTCATAATCTGGTTGACACAATTATTCATCTGAAACAACACTCACCAAACAAACTATGCACTTGCTCATCGGGCACAAAAAAGGGAGGACCTGAAAGGGAAATACAATTGGCCTTCAATTTGGTTTTCTTCCTTCATTGAGACTTTAGGGATGGTGAATGAAATGCAGAACACATAAGAAACAGGGGGAGTCTACGGTCCTGCTCCCACCTGGTATTAATATCCATCCGGAGCAATCTGAACACCAGCTGACACCTCTAAGTACAGGTGTAAAGAGCAGCACTGCGTCCTCAAAGCATCCTGAGTGATCAGCACACATTCGGAGATGGCCTGGGACGCATTTGTCCATGTTGCATTAGAGGTGTAAACAGACATGTGTCCCAGGACGCATTGAAGGACCGCCTACTGACCTTGTGTCCTCTGTCCTGTCCAGCCCGACACCCCTGACGCAGGCCGGACCAACACTTTTCCAATAGAGTAAATATCTTACCTGACTCTGTCCAGCACAGCTGCACTGTCAGCTGATGGTTCAAATGCAAACTGAAGCACAGGTCGACTATAAAGCAGCTGGTTAATGAATAAAAACTCCCCTTAATAAGACATGAGCCCCCCTAAAAACATGATGCAAAAAATTGTGAGCGGTCTCTAAAAGACGTATAGACAATATGCATGTTTTTTTCTTCCATATAAAATTAGGAGGCGGCGGTTGTTAAATTTTATGCCCCAGTGCAATTAAATACATTCTTTCTAACCCTAGATGTGACAGAGTTACTATAGGAATACTGCAGGAATATTACAGGGCATAATGTGAATGTGCACGTTGCAGTTACTACAGGAATACCACAGAAATATTACAGGTCGATTAATCCACCTAAGTGAGAACCCTCTCAGACCCGCTGGAATAATTCAGTAATCTGAGTCTGAATGTGATCGGGTCGAGCCAGGTGTGTACGGACGGACTGAGAGCTGTCCACTTGTGTTTGGATCACCAAAGATGCATTTTAATACCAGGTGGGAAAATGTTGGGAGTCAATCTTACGGGCATGTGTGACTCACAAGCCAGTGGTCTTTGTCACTGTACAACCCCTGCAATGCACCTGAGGTTTTTCATGAGAATTTTCGCAGCTTGCTACCTTTATATAGTTCAGGATTGTAGAGCAAAGTGTCCAAGAGGTATCTGCAGTCCTTGGCCATCAGAGAAATAATAAGAGAAGCGTACCTGTGGTATCACAAGAGACATAACAGTAAAACAGCATGGGAAAAAAAACAGATGATTTGACTTGAAAATATTATACATCTATTTTAAAACCAATCAAATAATGCTGATGGGTAATGAATGATGATGTCTGATTTAAATAGCTTCAATGATATCCCACTTTAAGAAGAAGAATTTTGCACAAGCGGGTGCCATGTTTTTCAAATGACAGGCACATTGCTCTGAAATCAAACTCATCCGCCTCTGTGTTGCATATCAAAAAGAGAATCTCTAATCTCAGTGGAGCATTTGATCTCAGCTTACTTTTCTCTGTCTCTTGGGTTGATGGCCACTAGAGACCCTCTGTCCCAAATAGCCCCAAACTGGCCCTCAATGGAACTGGAAAATGGGAAGAAAAAAAAACAAGTTTCTAAGTTTGCCTTGCAGTTGTTAATAAATAAATTAAAATCTTTTCACGTTGAAAAATACATGGTTCCCTTACCTGGAGAAACTGTAAATGTCACACTGATATAAGGAGATGTTTCTCTCAGAGCTCTGTGGAACAAAGACAATGTGGATGACGTTAACGAACTTTGACTTTTCGATTTGAACTTTGACACACTTTGAGTTTTCAATCGTGTTCAGCCACTGGTAAACATTGTCTTAAAGCCTCAGTACTGGAGACAGAACTCCCTTACAGTATTACACATACACATGACCCTTACACATGTATACACACGGGCACTGCATGTGTGCATACAGATGGATCTAATGTGTCCTATTCCTATTTGACCTTTTTTTTTCAATATATATATGTAAGTATTGCTATTTTTTATTTCTTATATGAATATAGGAGAACGTGTTTCTATAGGGGTGATAGTACAAACAAATCTTGCCTTGATCTTAATTTCTTGCTTTGATGTTAACTACTGCTGCTGAGTCATTTCAATTTCCCCTTTGAGAGATCGATAAAGGCAAATATAAATCTAATCTAAATGTTACGATATTCTTTACTAATGTATCACCTAATTATCAAGACAGCACCTGTGTTTTTACATGTGGGCTCCATCTCATGCTTGCCATGGAAGCTAAACAATTTAAATAGAGAAATTATGACAGTCTAGTTTGTTCATTTCTATTACACAATATGTAGTGACTGCTTAGCATTTCGATTGGCTTAAAGAGTGTTTTAACAATGCCAACAGTGCTGATAATCCTCTTAAACCTTTCATAAAGTTACTACAGTTATGCTTTACTGGTGGCTGCATCAGCTCCTTGTGGAAGCTCGTTAGCAGTTTTTCTATGTGTCTACTGTTTTGCAGCAGACGTTCTTCACTGTGATTATGACAGTGATGTGGCAGGCATGAGAGAAAGTGCTGAAAACGGTGGTAGTTCCACACTCCCATCCATACTTTACCCACCTTGTAAAGCTTTGCCCCGGGTATGGCAGGCACAGGTTCCTCGCTGTAGGTCAGGTTGCTCTCCTGAAAAAACTCCCTGATGGCCTTCTCAGCCACTTCCACCCCGACTACTGAGTGGCCCATGTCTGCTAGCCTGGAGTTCACACAGACAGGAGCAAGACGAAGAGTAGTGGGGAGTATGGGTCAGTTCATTTATATGACGTCTGCACAGGTTTTTAATGGGAATGGTTTTTAGATTGCAACTAGCATAACATGTAATAATATGACACGTAAAGGATGTAGCTACACCTTCCACCATACCTCACTCTCTCTACCTTGTCGATTACAACCTTATTAAATTATAACTGCATCTATGGGTATTTACATTTCACCCTAGAGCAGTAACTAACCTGACACAACCCTGCCAATGTACAAAAGCAGTTCATTTCATACCACTTCATATCTATGGCTTTCCCACACAGAGGGAAGAAGAAGCGAACTCCGGTCCGGCCAGCAAGAACTTTATCGATGTTGCTCTCCAGCATTCTGTGGGAAATAAACAACAATAAATGGACATAAACAACACGGTTAACAGGAAACAGGTCACATTTTCCTGCTTATCTCCTGGAAATGCAGAGTTTGAAGGTCTCTTCCAGTTGCATCATCACTCCATTCACATTATTGGACTCTTTTTGGAAACACACTCCAGATGGAGAAACAATATATGCAAGTGAATGAGGTGTGGGTACACGGTTGTGTCTGCTCCAATTGGCAAGACTCAGTTGTTACTCTATATTTGCCTTGTAAACAAGTGATTTGTTTGCAGGGCTTGTTTGAAAGTGTTTCATGAGATCACTGCGGGGGGGGATTCAGATAACCCTGTAGCATCAGAGGTGCATTATCATGACTTGGACCTCTGCTCATTCCACTGACAAAGTAAATACAAATCAGGTCTTTACTTGTGTACGTGGAGCTGATGGAAGCCAATTCTGCCCTCCTGCCAGCGTTCCTCCCATTCTCCCAGTGCCATGACCCGATCTGTCTGCGCTGCCAGCATGCTGCTTCCCTGACACCGACTGCGGAGCGATGACAATGAGCAGAAAAGGAGAGGGAGGTGAACAAAGAGTGGAGGGAATAGCTTACTCATTCACATGTCTGCGGGGAAGACAGAGGTTACGATACACACACACACTTTCTCGCACATATTCACTCACACAAACAGCTGCACAAGGGATGTGTGTGAAATAGATGCTGCAAAAAAAAGCAAGCAGAAGCCTGTGAATTGGACCTTTGTCACTGAGCTGCAGAAGTATATTTTGAACATGTGCAAAGGGCATTTTGCACTAGTGTAGCTACAAAAGCATGGCATGTCTTCTCAGGCATCTGAATTTACAAGCTCTAGTAGATTATTACAGAGGGGTCCTCAAGCCTCATGTAGGCTATTCACAGCCATCTAGACCCTCTACAGTGTAAACACATTTCCAAATGGGAAAGCTGAGGCAACAGAACTCAGCTTTTCAAATAAAATAAAAAAATCATTGTGATTTGTCGGATGATCCGCCCACATTTGACGTCACTTGTCGTGGTATTATTAAACGGCTTGCATAACACGAGGAGGAATAAAAGTTTACTTACGCAGGAATACAATCTGTTGGTGCTTGTTTTCCTACGAAGCATGCTTAATAATCTAAATCAGCATGCTGTTTTGTTTTTTTGTTTTTTTCTGGAAACAGCTGAATTTGGCACACACACACACACACACACACACACACACACACACACACACACACACACACACACACACACGTCTCATAATCAAACCCACGCTTACCTCTGCCTCTGGCAAAGAAACATCAACCCTAACAAAAGTGAACTCCGCATTCTGGTCAGTATGAAAGACAAAGAGCGTACCTTTCTACTAC
>OMLB01054871.1:40752-57425 GCA_900302555.1 Myripristis jacobus
CTTGTCGTGGTATTATTAAACGGCTTGCATAACACGAGGAGGAATAAAAGTTTACTTACGCAGGACAACAATACAATCTGTTGGTGCTTGTTTTCCTACGAAGCATGCTTAATAATCTAAATCAGCATGCTGTTTTGTTTTTTTGTTTTTTCTGGAAACAGCTGAATTTGGCACACACACACACACACACACACACACACGTCTCATAATCAAACCCACGCTTACCTCTGCCTCTGGCAAAGAAACATCAACCCTAACAAAAGTGAACTCCGCATTCTGGTCAGTATGAAAGACAAAGAGCGTACCTTTCTACTACAGACCGCTCTCCTTGCGGGATCATTGAGCAACAAACACAGGAGGCGATTCTACTTCTGGTATGGGAGGAGCCTGTTTTGCGTTTGATGCTGCGTTCATGTTACACCAGGCGGACGGTACACATGAGCTTCTTGCGTAACAATTGTTTGCTTTGGTCATTTCTTGCAATTGCCAGGTCATCCTTGTAGTTGAGGATCTCCTCTTAAATGACAGAATTGGTTAGAAAAATAAATTAACGAATAAGTAAGTAAGTATTTAAGTTAGTGAGTGAGTGAGTAAATAAATAAATAAATAAATAAGCACTTTCAACCTTGCTTTACGGTGGCAAAAAATATCACATAATGCCATTCACCTCAATTTGCAACTTGCCAGTGGGAGTTATAAAACTATTTTGTGACCTTGACTTGCAAACTTGAAGTCCGAACACCACAAACCATGATGCATCTTCAGTCAAGTGTTCAGAAAGATACACTTTTTTGAATAAATGTACCAAAAAAATGAGTACTTTGCTTATTTTTTGCAGCTTTGTGGTCACCATTCTTAATACGAAACCAAATTCGCAAAGTGCATGCCGAATATGGGAAAATGACTCGAACAATTATCACGACAGGACTGTGCCGGTTGTTCCCATGCCACGTGAACGCAGCACAAGCCGCACATGTGCGCAGATGAGAGGCAGATGCACCGTGAGGACAGGAGCGACTCTGGCCAAGTTTTTTTTTTTTTGGGCTGCTCTGCCAAACAAAGATTTTCTAAGTGCCAGTTGTCCCAACTCTGCTGCTAGACTGTGAAGTGCGAGGTAGGTTATTCAGTGCGCGTGTCCCCACACCCCTCCCAAGCCAAAATAATTTCACTTTTTTTCACTTTCATTTCGCTTGCTGGAGTTGCCACACTGAAACACCTCATAGCAATGACTGTTTTATTGTTGTCACGCCTCCATAAAGTTATTCTTATTTAGATCAAGTCCACTGAGGGCGGACCGAGAATTCACTGAGACCAAATTTTATCATTTCTTGGCCACTGATATAAAAATGCTTGGGAATCAGTCATTTATTTAAAATAGGCTGCACAAAGTCTAAGAGCCTAATTAATGCGTGCACATAGCACAGAGTAGGACATTTTATCGGGCAACAGTGCTCTGGATACATGCATATCAATACCTGCATGCATGAGCCTATAAATGTTTGGGACTGCGATTAATTATAGATCATCTTTGCATCGAGCCTATAGGTTATAGCCTACTTTGCCCTTATTAGTAAAATGATGAACTTATGAAATCAAATATAGACCACATAATAGACCACATATGATTTGTGTTAGGTTTCAGGGTTTCGTAATATCTGGCCTGGACATCTTCATTCTATAATATTTAGAGCATTTATGGCATTTTAATTCCTTCTGCACTCTGTTATAATTGTTAGTGAAAGCATCCTTAAACTGTGACAGATGTCGCTAATCCTCAGAAAGCCTCCACACTGTTGCTCAATGATTAGTCTCGCTTGCCCTGCCAGCCCTCTCTCTGCACTTTCTTTTTTTTTTTTTTTTTTCCAATGCTGGGCCTTTCAGGAGAGAGATCCAGAGAAAAGTCTCAGTCCAAAGAAAGACAGGCTCACATCAGACAGGGAATGGAAAGGGGGAAAGCGACTCCCTTTGGACAGGCAGTGGCGCAAGAGGCTCAGAAATGCCAGCCTCACTGTGGTCTGTGGAAAAAAGGAATGATTGTCACTCAGCTCTATTTCCCATGGTGTAATTTTGTGACCTAAACGCCCAATTAAATGCATTCAGTTGTCTCATTGCTTTTGGGGAGCATGCATAGCCAGCGATTAGGCCAGAATGTTTGTCACAAAAATCTCCCAATTTATCTCTTGATGTTAATGGCTAGCCTCATCAGTTTAACAAAATAAAGGCCCTCTAGTAATCTACACCCTAAAACCGCTGTTAAATTGATGATTTATTGATTCTAGACTTGTGAAAAGTGTAGAGGACGCTGGTTCTTGAGGTGGCTTTAGGGGATGTGAGGGGCCCCAGAGGGTTCCCCTGCAAAAAGAGGAATCATTTAATTTCACTGTAATTTAATTTACCAAAAAAATGTAACAATTACAGAGTAGATTAGAATAACTATTATTCATTTGTCTCTCACCACAATTTTCT
Organism: Myripristis jacobus; assembly: GCA_900302555.1. Taxonomy (NCBI): domain Eukaryota; kingdom Metazoa; phylum Chordata; class Actinopteri; order Holocentriformes; family Holocentridae; genus Myripristis; species Myripristis jacobus. The sequence continues at coordinate 43,219 of OMLB01054871.1, forward strand.
CATCATGCAGGGTGGAGACAGTTATGGCAATTCAAACCTAAACAACAATAATCCTTTGTCTCGGGGGCAAAATATCATAAAATGGTGGTCAGTTGCCAAATGTGTGTATCTGTGAAGTCTTGTTTTAAATCCATAGTCTAGAGCAGAAGAAGATGATAAGATGACAGTATTGTCAGCTAAAAGAGGCAGGAGGCTTCCAATCACTTTGATATGACTTTCATATGACGCTCCCTCCATATCGGCGCAAACCCTGTGCGTAATTCGATGTTTCCAAAACGGTCCAGTTGCGCGGCACCGTAGCCAGATGTGCGTGTTTTCCTTTACGGTGCGACGAAAGCGTCGAGGAGCCTCTGAGCCAATCACAAGCGCCGGGGGGCGGGTCGTGTGTGGACTGTTGTGGATATGGAAAATGGACAATTTAACGCGCACATCTATCAGTCATATCCTGACGGGGGGAACTGTCCACGCACGCTGATTTGACTCGCAAATGCCCGGCCGTGGCGTGAAAAGGAAAATTACGAAAGCGGGGAAGAGCGTGGTTCGCCACCCGGTAAGGGCGAGCTCTGTGTCGGGGAGAAGGCAGGCGGAGCGCAGGGGTGATCGTAGCCTACTGGGTGCCACTCTCGTTTACGTATAGAAGCTGTGTTCACTGTAGATAATAATAATTGAAAAGGCCTGGTTCAGTGGAAATCATAAATTTAGTTGTTTGAAATCACAGCCTATAAATAGAGCATTTCTATTTAGAAAACCCAGGCGTATCATGGTCGTAAATGTGTCCAAAGGCTTACTCACTATTTTATTTTCATTTTCATATTGATACTACGAAAATGCACTCACAGTCCTCGTCCATTTGCACTGGGAACGGCACTGACTGTGATTGTAAATTTAGCAACAGTAAATGTAGTGATGTGCCTTTGTCCACGTTAAGAGCCCCGTAGCCTGTACCTGCTACCAGCTCTCCTAATGCATTGTTTGGATGGCTCCTAGCAGCGCACCTTTGTCACCCATGCTGCTCAGGCGTTAAAATGGGAATCCCATGTACTGGAAATCCTTTCAAAAAGATAGTGATCGTACAGTACAACACATTGTAATAGCCAATGCAAACACCACAGCAAAGCAAGGCGATAAAACCATATGGGAGATAAAATATCATAAATGCGATTGGGGCACCATAAACTCTCTAAAGTAACTGCTGCCACAAGCGCATAATAAGTCCCCGTTGGAATATACTAGGACTATAAGTCTGTAGTTATTTTAGTAGGGGAGAGGGACAACAACAGAGGCAGGCGGGTCTGACTGCGAGGAAATCCAGGTAGCTGGTGGGGCAGCAGGACATTGGGATGTGCTGTCTACACTGCATATAATGAGAGGTGCGCCGATGTGAGGAGTAGGATAAAAGAGAGAGCGATATATCGGCACAGAGAGAGAGAGAGAGAGAGAGAGAGAGAGAGAGAGAGAGAGAGAGAGAGCTGGGAAAGGCAGACATCGAGGGGCGGAGGGACACTCCGCCGTGAGATTATTTTTATGGACGCACCCGGACGGTGCGTATGTTTGCGCTATGTCAGCCTTGTAACTTGATCATATTATAGGACTCGTAAATCGAGAGGAGGGCCGCCTGTGAGGGGGACAAGTGGATTTCTTGAGCCACTACAGCCGGTCATTGACTGACTGGGCTGCAACAGTATCTACCGCTACAGCAGGACGCTCAACAGTTCAGTGCGCAACTGTTTTGCTTGAGGCGGACTGGATAGGGTGAAGTGAAGCTCCCCAGCCAACTCAGAAGTGAATGAGTTCCTGCCACCTCCAAGAACCTCATCATCATGCTGTGACAGGTAGGCTGTACAGTGTGCTTTTGACAATGTGACTGCTACAAGTCATTTAGATTGAGTAGCGCTTTTGTCGCTGTCTCACATAACCGCATGTCCTACGTATCCTGTTCATTCATAGCTAATGTTGTATGTTACAGTATTAAAATTCTTGCTGTAACTAATTACGCGGCCATTCAGCCGTTTCTAACCCATAATATCTAATGCCCGAGCCTTGGAACTACCCAGAGTCCATGTAGAGGATTTTTGGCAGATGACTGCCTCTCCTGCTGGACAGACGGGCTGAGGGTTGCACATTACCCTGCCACCATCCAAGAATATTAAATAATATGGCAACCACTTCAGCTGACAAGATGTTTCTTCTTACAATATATTTAAATCACACAGTAGGTTATACTAAATGTAAAGGGAGCTGCTGACTTGGTGACATTTGTGGCATAGTGACACATCGGAGTTACACAGCAGAAACTGACAGCAGGAGCTCACAGTAGACTGTAGACTGCAATGGGACAGTGCAAGGCATGCAGTGAACCCTTGACTATGCATGGTGCACAATGTGACATGACATCGCTTTAAAGTGTCAGACAGCACCACAAAATGAAATTCAATTCTGGAAACATGAACAGTACACTAGATCGTGTATTTGATGATCAGTGGATTTGCTTTGAGGTTTACTTGAAAGCTGCCGTGCTGTTACCTGTGCTGCAAATTAAAACTATTAAAAGTATTAATTTTCTGGGTGTTATATTAAAAACAAATACAACACAGGACCATATGTTCCTGATGCAGCAGAAATGAAATTTGCTTTCTTTGTTCTCAGTTTGTGTTGTGACCTCTTGCATTAAAGTTATATTAAGCAATAGCTCACACAACAGCAAACAAACCTTATCACATCCTACAGAGTGCCTCACATATTGACAAATCCCAAAGAACACACAAGGCTGCCACAGATCATTGCAGCAATTAATTGCCACTCTTGTTATTTTTGATGAAAATAGATGATGACTTCAGTGATCCCAAATGAAGCGCTGTCATTACTATGAATGCGCAGAAAAAGGCACTCTGGGGAGGGTGGTTGCTGAACACAAGCTCTACACGGATTTCATCTGGTTGATGAAATTACTTTACTGTAATGGCAACCCAGCATCTTAATGGGATTTCACATTCATGATGCTTCTGTAATACCCACCCTGGCGATTAACAGAAGCACAAATCTTGCCCTATCGAGGCATTGCCCAAGACAGACAGTGTTCGTGTTTACATTGGCACTGAGCATTAGCATGATCAAGGCACTCATTAGAGGGATTGGAAATATCGGTGTGTGACCTCTAAAAGCTATTATCCTTCTTGGGTCACTGTGCTTGGTGTTCAAACCTTTAATGCACTTTGCACTGCACTGACTTGAAAGTCATGATTATTATCGATCTGTGGAGTAGGGCACCGCATTAAACAAGTGTACATAAAAATATACTAATATAGTATTAGTAAATGTAAACATAATATATAGAGATGATACATGCAAAATAGTAATGCATGGAAGTGTAACTTAATTCTACAATAATTTAAGGGTAAATTAACATGTTTTAATATTAGGAAATAGGGGGAGGGAAATATTTTGAATGACCTGCCTCTCTCTAAAAGAAATGCTCAACCACCAGTGAATTGAAAAAGCTACGACTGACCGAATCTCCAACAACAGGGACACCCTACTAATTGAACCCCATTAGGAATGTGCCCCCCAGTCCCTTTTCCAGGGTCACAGCATATATCTTCCCTGTCTTGTCAAGGTTAAAATGCGTATAGGCCAATCTCGTCTGGGATCTGTTTCAAGAGGGGCGTTTCCAGCCTGAACCACTAATGAGGAGAGATGGATCTGCAGGTAGCACATGGGCTAATATGGCGGATGAATTTGGGCTGTATTTGGTGTGTGCATCGCAAGGTGCAGAGCAGTGTGCCCTGCTGTGGCTTCAGGTGCCAATTCAGAAGCTATCACTCTTTCTGTGTGCTATGGCCACATCCTCGCTTTGTCTTTCAGTGAGTTTCTAGGACTGCAAACAGCCCTGCCAAAATCAGAAAACTAGCTTGAAGCCCCTAATAATTGTTCCTACCCATCTTGTTCATTCTGTTAATTAGCCCTTGTGGCGTTGGAGTGCAGCATATTGTTGAGACATAATTAATCAACCCCGGCTTGTAATTATGCTGGGTTTGGAAATGGGAGTGCGGTCGGGAGGCTGTTTGCGTTGCAGGGCGTACAGCTTGAGGTAAACATCTTATTAACCGTGTCAGAGTCCCTCTACCCACGCAGAGCAACCACGGTTTTATTAAGGTGGAGAAGAACGCGATGTTATCCATATTGTGAAAATGGCCTCGTAAAAGAACCAGTGCTTGATTAAGTTTATGGCCGTTATGCTTTCCGAGGTGGTCGAGCTAATGGAAAAATTCTCCAGTAGCTGGGTGTAGACAGCGAGAGAGATTATTTGTTTTGTACAGTAAAAAGCCATTGTTCAGCACAGCATATCGAAATGTGTGTGTGTCTCTGCTTACATATGTATGGTGTGTGGGTGTGTGTACATGACACCTCAATTACAAAGGCCAACCAGTGGGTGAGGATAGGAAATAGAACAAATCACAGCAGTATGGATCACGTCCAGGCCATGAGCCTTTAATGCAGGTCTGCCAGGGGTGCTTAGGCTGCTCCTATTTTCACCACAGCAGGTTTTCTTTGGCTCACCGCAGGCTGATACGACTACAGACACACAGACAAACCTCCTCTGCAACCTCAGTCAGTCAGTCAGTCAGTCAGTCGCTCCTGCTCAGGTTATATAGACTCTGGAAGAATATAAGTGCACCCCTGCAGTCATTCAAGCAGAAACACACACACAGTTGATGTGCATATACACAAATTCCTGGCTATCGTAAACCATCCAACCACATAGACACTCATACACACACACACACACACATCCCCCATACAATGTGGCTGTCCTCCGGTCCCTGGTCACACTGTCACGTCTCTCAGGCCCGTAATGACAGAGTCCAGGGTTTAATTTTAGTTCGTCTTAGCCTCTCACCTCACCACAAGATTTGTGTTTTCTTCAGAACACTTCATTTCACTGAACTAATATATGTCGCCAGCTTTAGGCCAGCAAAAACACCCATGCCAGATGTGTGTTTAAGTATAGTCCCTTGCACACACACGGCCACAAACGATCACACAGCCACACACACAAACGCACCGAAATGCCTGCTGCCACTGAACACTGGCATGAATCATCCCATTCCTACAGAGTAATTGCCCAGGATTTGTGTCAGTGTATGGTGGGCTTATATCATTCAGGTAGACACTCTTTGCAGGCTAACCAAATCAGCTGGGAGGGAATGGAGATTTCATTTTCCCAGACATTTGGCCCATCCAGTGTCAGTTTACAACCCGCTTCATGTCGCTATCCAAATCATTTCAGACATAATAATGATGCTGCCGCTTCTCTCGCCACGGCTATGGCTCCTCTACCCAGAGAATGACTGCAGTGGGAGTGGATTTCATTTTGGAAGTTTACAAGGTCAATTGTATAGAGAACTGGTGCTTTGGCCAGAAAATAGCAAACTAAACAAACAAGGTAAAGCCATTCTGTAGCCAAAAAAGTAGGATTCTTTTTTAAAAATTGTCTAATTGATGGGGGGGAAAAAGGAAATGATTGAAAAAATGAGCAATTTCTTTCACAAGGCAATCACTATTGTTGTCCATTGCAGCTGGTTTTGGTTTATTTATTAAGGCTTGCATAACCACAGTTGAATGAGCTGCTGTGTAAACACAATCTTAGAGCGATAGATGAGATGAGAAATTTTGTTTCAATTCAATTTTGTTCCCTGAATGACAAGATGGGGTACTTCCTGTGGGAAGCAGCGGCAGGTAGAAATAGTTGATGGAGCCCCTTAAGGCCTTTTGAAAAGAAGAAGAGGAGATGGGAGGAGGAGAAGCGAGGTTGGGGCACAGCTGTCATCCACACTATGTAGCTGAATCATTTTGTTTTCTACTCAGCCTCCCCAACCTTCCTCCAACCTTCCTCCAACCTCACATATTTCTGTCTATTCTGATTCATTTCCTCCTTCCCTCTCTCCTTGACTATTGACTTCCCCATTTCCTCCAAATCAGATTACATTCAATAGAAAGTTAGGTTCTCCAAATCAAATTACATTGAATCGGAGGTTCAGCCCTGTAAGTCATAATATGTTCAATAGAAGGACAGTTCAGAATCACAATTCATTCCCCATGTATTTTTAGGAAAAGTGTGCGAGTGCGTGTGTGTGAGAGACAGAGGGAGGTGAGTGAGATGAGTAAGCAAGCAGAAGACAGCAGAGACTGAGGATGTGGATCCTGGTGCAGCAAAGCTGGTTCATCCTGCCACCTCTAATGGTACATGATCCACCTGCTACCTTGTGTCAGCTGATTTTCAGGGAGCGTGCATTATTCCATTTGTTTCCCTAGAACTCTTTGCAGTGTTGACATAATTTCATCGCTTGCTCAGTGCACTCTAATTGAACCTTCCTAGAAGTTTTCCTTGCACTCAAGGCGAACAATGATCAAAGAATTGTTGGTGTGTTTGAGTTTATTTTTCATGTCTCTGATTAAGAATTTTGTGCCCCCTCTTTGTTCCTTCTGTTAGAGGATGAGGCAGGCGTAATTGCAAAGGGAAAATGGCATGGAAATGATATTGTTTTCAAGCAAAGCCCCACAGTTAGCTTAGGTAATCAGCATGGCATAGGAAAAGGAGGGGGAAGGAGAAGATAGACTTGAAGAGGAGATGGAGTTGAGGGATGAAGGAAGGCTGAATGGATGGGAAAGAAGGGATGAGGGAGGGATGCGTAGAATTAAAGGGCCCAAAATCTTGCTCTCACCTTTCGCTGAACCCTGTCCTTCCTCCTTCAGGCATCACCATTCAATGAGCCCTGTGGCCTTTTCCAGTGCTTGTCACCCAGCTATAATGATCCATCATTGATCCACGACAGAGCAACTTCTCTCGCCTCTTACAGCAACATCGCTGTGCTCGCACTCGTGTCTGTCCAAAATGGCACACTTTTTTTTTGTTTGTTTTTTTTTGTTTTTTTATGCCCACCTGCACATACTGGTGTGTGTTTGCATGCGTGTGCGTGCATCTGTAGCTACGTGCACGTGTGTCTCTGCTCGCTGATTTGCTGCTCTGAGTGTGTTGCCAGGCTCAGTCAGGCCCAGACATGCCCCACAGTTTCTCTGGCCTACATTCATCATTAACGCTCCTTGCTAATGGCCACACACTGCTTAATGCCATTCACTGCAGTACAGTTTGGAACACGCTATAATAAATAGGATGGCAGGGACTAAAGTGGCAGTTATTTGAGAAAGGCCTCCTCACACCCAAGACTGTACTATCCCAGCAACATTTGTAGACAATGGATGGCTGTAGTCTGTTACCAAAAATAGTGTTTTTTTGCCCTCAATTGGCAGTATATAACCTTGTAATATTATTCTCAATGGTGTCAAATTAAAATCAATTCCCTCTCACTCTCTTGTAATCTCTTGCAGCTACATGAAATGGAGAGTGTTGAATGAAAAGATTTTAAGAAATGATTTTATTTCCTGCTGTTGCTGGTATTGTTGCAACAGTGGTTAGAGAGGGACCTCAGAAGCCCTTGATCAATGTAAATATCCTCTGTGGACTGTTATTTTTGCAAGACAACTGCCACTGCTAAATAGAAGGAGGACATAAGGAATGGTATCCCAGTGTGAAATGGCTTCAGATGCTGGATAAGGAAATGGAATGAATTCTTCATGCCCATCATCATTACCACCATCATAATGATATCTTCCATCACTTTTTCTATTACACCTTCCTGCAATCACTATCAATTTTCCCCAGAGCCACAAATCAGTGGGACAGAGCCAGTGCAGATTTCTCACTGGAGTGTATCCTGAAGAAGATTGAGCTCTAGTTCAACGCATTGGTGGCAGGGGATATAAAGCATGAAAGAAATAAAGAAAGGAAAATCAATGTCTTAACTAAAGGAGCAAGTGAATTATTGATGAAGAGTATGTAATGGGATCCCAAGTGTCTATTTCGCCACAACTTAGTCTGCTGAGTGTTCGCACTGCTGCAGTCGCAGCCAGAGGAATAGGAGAAGGGAAAGTGCCAAAAACCGCCCACCAACATCTCCATAGGAAGATTAGCTGACCTGAATTGTCTGGAATTATGTGGCTCACTCTAGAGGCTGTGATCACACACACACACCCATACACATGCACGCACACACCCATGCAGAAAACAGGCACACACTCGCAGATGCTGCTGTCACACCCAAACCACACTGACAAGCGTACACATGTTCAAAAACACGCACACAAATACACCACACACTCTGCTGTGTTTACATACACACACAAGCACGCAGACACAGACGTTACACAAAGCTCTGAGCATATCTATTGTCACACCCACCCGCAGGCTGCCTCTCATTCACATATAACCACCACAGGTGGAGTACCGTCACAAAAAGGTTTACGCAGCCCAGACTCATGAATATGCACACAGAAAGTGGTTTCAGCAGGAAAAGCCATTCATTTCTCATGTGAAACCACATCCTCCCTGTTCATTTGAGATGGAGAAGTTGGAGAAATCAGACAATGTATTGTTTACCCACATCACCTGTGTGGTATTTTTTTTTATTGCAAACAGAGAAGGTAGGTATCAATTCTGCTTGGCTGGAGAAGCAGTGGAAACAAGGAATGTGAATGAGAGGTAGAGAGACAGGGAGAGAGGGAGTAAAGGAGAGGGAGGGCAGGTGAGACCTGAAAGCTGTCTTTGTGCGGCAGCTGGCAGTAAGAACACTGTCCTTCACTGTGAGGTGTTCTTCACACACACACACACACACACTCAGTTATAAATGTTGGGGAGTTTTGGGGGGATGCTTGGTGAAAATATAGGTTTGAGAAGCCGTTGGATGTTTGCAAATAAAACAAGAAATACTTTCTCTCAGTCTCTCCAAGGTGAACGGACATTTCAGAGTCATAAAGACGCTCTGTTTTCCTTCTCCTTTTCCAAATGTCCATTTCAGACACTAAACACTTTCCTATTTTCTCCTCCACTGCACCTCAACTCTATCTGGCTCAGTTCAACTGGAGCTTGAAGAGCATGATAATATCTGGTCCTGTCTGCGGCTTCAGGTTTAGCATACTAACCCAAACTGCAGCTCCAGAAGTGGATGTCAATACACATCACAGCACATATGAGCCTGCGAGTCTCCGGTTTAATTTATCTTTCTCACAGCGAAAGTGGAAGGCAGAGGGGGACAGAGAGAGACTGAAGGCAGACATTATGAAGAGATGGTTTTGATGTGTGGCTAATCAGGGTTGGGTGCCTCTACGAGAGTTTGAAGAGTTTGAGAGAGTTTGAAAGAGAGAAACTTTAATATGTGTTTTTCAAAAGAATTTATCAGTGCTGCAGCACACTGAGGAGAGACTGTTACAGTTTTAAATCCTGCATTTCACTATCTGCAAAACCGGACTCAGCTGTGCTATTTCAGTGACATTTGACTATACTGTAAATGAGTTGCTGTTGAATAGGCGTATGTTTTCAGTAGATGAGAGCATGTGTGCACAAATGCTTGCTTGGGTCTGTTTTTGTGTGTATTAGTGCAAGAGTCGGTTGCCAAATTGAATCTTGACTCCTTGGGGTGTTTTGTTTGCAATAAAAAGTTACCCAAATGAAAACCTACACTCTTGGCATTGTAAAGCGCTACTTAGGGCATCACTTGAGACAGTGGTTTAAAAACTAATCCCAGAGAATATGTTGGTGTTGGTGGTGAACAGCAGCACTGGCTATGTACTGATTTGTATTCGTGTTTGTTTACTTCTTCCCACCAGGGGCCCTGCAGACAGCGGCCACACCAGGCACCATGAGGCAGCGAGCTTGGCCTCAGAGAGAGGAGAAATCACCCTTCATCACTCTCAACCAGGCTGGGCAGTGGAAGAAGCACACACAGCAGCAGCAGCTTGCACCACAGCAGAGACGGGCTAACACACACATCTGATACTACCAGGGAGAGCAAATGGGGAAGACGGTGAGAAGCTGAGAGAGTGGATTCAGTATCTCAGATTGTGTCATTTTAAATGGCTGTCTGGACTGGGCCACACTTAGAGACAGTGATGTCCATGTTAACACATTGTCCTCCACTAGACCCTCCTTGTTAGAAGTCACAAGTCAGTCCCCGGCCCCTGTGAGGCTAGAGAGCTGAGGGGCAGAGGAAGAGAGGAGCAGAGGACAAGAGAGAGAGATAGAGGGGAAAATATAGAGACTGTGACAGGCCCCCATGCAGGCGCGTAAGAAGTATGTTCTGCTGGGCTTGTGTGCGTGCTGCTGGCTGCTCCTCTTTTACTGGGGTGGAGGAGTCCAGGTACGTCTGCTCCGGCTGCTGACACGCCAGCGGGGCGAGGTGGTGCGCCCCTGGCCCAACTGGACTGACCGGGCCTTCCTGCCCCGCTATGCCCACCTGGACGAGCTCCAGACGGACCCAGGGACATCCGAGTCGCCCCGCCAGCGCCGGCAGGCTTGGTCCGGCATCTATAAAGACAGCCGCTGCCGCATGGAGACCTGTTTTGACTTCTCGCGGTGTCGCCGGAGAGGAAGGGAAGGGTTCAGGGTGTACGTGTACCCATCGGAGAAAAATGACCGAGTGTCAGAGAGTTATCGGAAGATCCTGACGTCTATAGGTGAGTCAAGGTACTACACATCAGACCCCCGCGAAGCATGTCTGTTTGTGCTAGGGATAGACACCTTGGACAGAGACCAGCTATCGGGACAGTTTGTGCCTAATGTGGACGAACGTATTCGTGGTTACCCGCTATGGAACGACGGGCGGAACCACCTGATCTTCAACCTGTACTCGGGCACCTGGCCCAACTACACTGAGGACCTGGGCTTCAACATAGGCCAGGCCATCTTAGCCAAAGCCAGCCTCAATACAGAACATTTCAGGCCGGGCTTTGACGTCTCCATCCCCCTCTTCTCAAAGGAGCACCCCCAGAAGGGTGGAGAGCGGGGCTGGCTAGTGCGGAACACCGTCCCACCACGCAGGAAGTACCTGCTGATGTTCAAAGGGAAGCGTTATCTAACAGGCATTGGCTCGGACACCCGTAATGCCCTCCACCATATCCACAACGGGAAGGACATTGTCTCGCTGACGACGTGCCGCCATGGAAAGGACTGGGAGAAGCACAAAGACGCCCGCTGTGACCATGACAACCTGGAGTATGAGAGGTAAGATAGGGGTCAGATGGCCCAGTGGGAGGACATAATTGAGGTGATAGTAAGATGAGAGGTGAGATGTGGGTCAGTGCAGTTGTATGGAAGGATTTATAGAACGCGATGTCATGAAGGACTAGCGGGTGTTCTCTTTTAATGAGGAAATACAGTCTTATTGTTTTTACTGGCTTCTTTTTTGGACTAACATGCTGTTTTATTGGCCTTTGTAGACATTGCTGATTTTTTTTTAAGCAATGTAAGTGGTAGCGTTTGTGTCCCACTGGTTTATTTTTCTCTTTCTTTTATAGCTGAACAATTTGGCTGTTTGGATTTATAGTGTTTGGCAGTTGCATTAACAGATCAAAGACTTCAGATACAGACTTAAGTCTCTGGAAATTTAGAATCAGGTCACAGTTTACAACAACACTCCTTTTCTTATATAATGACAATGCCATGCAAGGTTAAGCAAAACTTAAGCATGACTTAAGCAAGACAAGTAATGCACTTAATTTCTACAGTAACTGTCCTCAAGGTCTAATGTAACCCCAAAGTTATAAATAAATCGTATAGTATAAGTAGACCAGCAAGTCCATTTTTGTACAAAATTCCACAGACCACAACAAGTATGTCTGCAATCAGTTTCATGTGCGTAGGTTATTTGGGCAAACAAATTAACAGAGCTACACACAAGTAATTAGAATTGCAAACCTTAAAATATAAGGTGATTGGAAGCAAAGGTGGCCACAAAGATTAGTACGCACTGCCTGCTGGACAGTAAACCATCACCTGTCGTGGATGTAAGGTTTAAGTGAATTAAGTTAATACTGTTTTTTGGCAGACTGTGTCCATGTGCTTAGGTATACTTGCCTGTCCTACTACAGTTGAAAAGTTGTTTTGGAAAAACTTCACAGAGGAGATTTCAGTGACACTTGCTCTGGTCAGAGCAATGATTTATCGGTAAAGCCATCACATTTTGGCATATGTGGTACACTGGTCCATTCCACTTCAGTTTGCAACCCTGAGAGCACCAGTGTCTCAGTTAATAATGAGGAGCTGCTGGAATCATCCATCTGCTTCATACAAGTTACATCAGCTTGGTAAACATGTCTCATCCTCCCTTCACAGGTCCCTACTAGCTGATTAGAGCTTAGGCACCGTCTTAGAAAAACAGATGGAACTAAGACACATACTCAAGAAACACCACAGGAACTGTTTGATTGCAAAATCCTCACTCATGCCCTCTGGGGAAAGAACCTTTAAGGTAAAACCTCCAAGGGCTTTTTCTAATGTGGTCAACGTTATCTTTTAGGCTGGGTTTAATATGAATTCTGGTAATTATTTTCAATAAAATGTCTGGCAACTGGATTAGCCATATCATTTATCTTAGTTTTACAGGGTGCAGTCTTACCAGTGTCCTGTTTAGCTTTGCCATGTCATTTTGTCGTCTGTATGGAAACTGGACATTCATTAGTATGGATGAGGTTTAGGCTTCCCTTTGCAGCCCATTTTTTCTATGTGCAAATTTTAAGATATGCTCCACTTAGTTTTTAAATAGTATGCACATACAACAGGTAATAGTGAGCCTCTGGAATTGATAAACACAAACACCTCCAATTTCCATAATTTTCTCCCTCTATCTTGTGCTCCCACCTTGAAACACCCGCAAATACATATGCAATAAGACAAAACCACAAGGCGGTGTGCTGATTGACCCATTTTCTTTTTAAGCGCAGATGCCTTACAGTATGTGCTGTTAGCTGATCAGAAAACAAGATTTTTGTGTCCACTATTTGATTCACACTTGTGCAAATCTTTTGTTCCTCTGAGCATACAGTATGTCTGCACGCTGAAAAGACTATTTCACAACTGTTGCCTGTTAAAGTCCAGATTTCTTTGGATTTTTTTGTGTTTTTTTATGCAGAGAAACAGTATTACCCTCATTATTCTGAACAATAGTAACTACCTTGTTGTTACAAAAGAATGATAATATCTCACAACATCATCCCTCTTTTTCACTCCTTTTGCTTAACTTAGTCTTTGCCAAAAAGCACTACAGGCTAGCAGAGCTGCTCAAGACAAAGTTAATGCCTGTACATTCAGAAAGAGATATGGACAGAGAGAGAGAGAGAGGAGAGAGAGAGAGAGAGAGAGAGAGAGAGAGAGAGAGATGAACCTCAGTAATGAAAGAAAAAAATTGTGGGGGCCAGAACAAGCTGTCTGTTGAATTATCATGATTCCTCTATAGGGCTAATAGAATATGACCAGGGAGCAATTTCAGAAGAAAATATCAGTATATAACACTGCCATTGTTTCTTTTTAAGCCAACGAATAGACAAAGATTACTTGAGCTCTCAGAAGTTTTTGGGGAACCAGTCCTCTGTGTGTTTTGGGACTAGACTTCAGCAAACAGGGAGCAGAACAAACTTGGGTCAAAACCAGCACTGCAGGAATATAGATTTAGCTCGAGTTGTGAGAAAATTGCTCAAGGTCTCACAAGAAACAGCATTCTAAATCAGTTTCTGAAACTTGCTCATCTGCGCCCCGACCCTCCTCACTTGTGCTTTAGTCGTCTCTTTCTCTTAGGGACTAATAGAGCTTTCCTGGCATGAGGGAAAACTACTGATTAGTCCCAAAAATGGAAGCTGTGTCAACTGGTTGGGACATTGGAAGTGGTTCCAGGCGGTCCCAAACGAATGCTCAAAGTAACTGAAAGTATTTTGAAGTCGTACAATGTGTCTTTTTAAATAGTATTCGCCGCAGGAACAACAGTTGGGTAGTGGTCTGAGCAGAGTTGTATAGCCATGGGCGATGGGCAATAACTAGCTACCTTAGGCTTGTTTACATTGGGCCGGCCAGTAAGGGGATGGCGCTGAGTCCCCGCTCAAAACTGTATGAATGAGCTCATTTATTCCACACACACACACAGCCCGCCACTCAGACACCCGGGTGGGCAGGGGGTGTGGGATGTGGAGGAAAGAGGGATAGTAAGGGTGGGGGGAAGAAGGACAGAAGGAGAGGAGGGGGTCCTGTGTGGTGTTTTGTGCTAGATTTAGATATTGCAAAGGGTTTATGGGTGTAAGTAAGGGTGTGAAAGGGTGTGTGTGTGTTG
>OMLB01054871.1:57493-71470 GCA_900302555.1 Myripristis jacobus
TTTTTTTTCATTCTGTCTTGCTCAGACTTGGAAAGAGGGGTTTTCAGCCTGGGAGGGAGAGGTGTGAAGGAGAGATGGGGGAAGGGAGGGAGGGAGGCAGGGAGGAAGGTGTTGGATGTGGGTTTGATCCACCTCCCTCTTTGCCTTACACAACCCTGGGGAGAGCAAAAGGGGATTTCTGAGGGAATAACATTAGAACCGTGGAGACGGCAGAGTCAAAATGAATGAAAGTGCAAAAAAAAAAAAAGACGCTACAATAAATTAACTGCAGGAGCAAGTTTCTGAAAGCCAAGCAAGGCCCGATACAACACACCCTCTGCTCCATCTATCTGTCTGTCCTCTTTATCTCTTTATTTTTTCCTCCTTCCCTTCACTCTTTCCCTCCTCACTCTTCTATGGCCCTTTTTCTATGGCCCTCAGCGCCTGAAAAACCTCTACATGCTTAGTGTTTGCGTGTTGGCTCCTGTCACCCAGCATGTGCTGTTGTGTGTGTGAGTGACTGTCACTGGGCCTATTTGCATGAGCCTGTGTGTGTGTGTGTGTGTGTGTGGCTGTGTCACAGTCGACGAGGCTCTTAGAAGGTGCCGCCAGGTTAATGAGCCCATGCATCTGGTACGCCAGCAGATTAGCCCTGAAGGACCTGGACAAGACAGTGACGCTGGGAGGAGGATGAGGAGCGGGGGGTGAAGAAGCGGGAGAAGAAGAAGCAGGGGGAGGGGGAGGGGGGTCTGAACAGAGCAGACAGATCAATAGGCAGTCAAGCGTGATGTCATCTCTGCCCCATCCCTGCCCAATAAGGCTGCATTCAGACCAAATCAGACGATGCGGCACCTTCCCGCAGGGCTGTGCAGGAGTGTGTGCACGCTTATTTGTGTTTTAGACGGTAACAGCCGTGAAACAATCAGAAAATAATAGTTTTGCTCTCTGATTCACTTTTTTGTTCTCGCGACTACCACTCTCTCTCTTCATTCACCCTCTAGCTCGCTCGACCACCGCTGCTTTCTCTCTCTCTCTCTCGCTAGTGCTCATTTGTGCTCTTTTTCTTTTTCTGTCATCAATTTGTCCCGGAAAAATGTGTTGGGAAGCCGAAAACAAAGTCTAACTTTTAACATTATTAAATGAGATGATGAGCTTCCCTTGTCCTAGTAACATTGTTGTGCGGTGGATTTCTATTTTTTTGTGGATCTATTTTTTTTTCCCTCTAACTGCAACTACGCAATCCTCCAACAGGGAGGAACATGGCTGGCACACAGGCAACACGCCACACGGATGCATTTGGTGTAGCACATAGAGATAAAAAAAAATCCACGCTGCCCTGTCTACATGATAGGCTGTATGCATTTTATATATAAGGGATACCAGGCTTATGTGAAAATGAATTGCACTATAAAATAATTGACTCAGTTTTTTTGCTTCAGACATTTCCCGGGTTATGGATGTATTTATTTGTTAAGGATGTATTTTAAAAAGTTTTGGAGCCCCAACAAAAAAACAAAAATTGCAGCTATAGGCTAACTTAGCCTTCCGTCACGTGTCTCTGTCAAAGCTTGTTTCAGTTTGTGCACAGTACAAGTGTCCCTTTAACAATATATTTTCTCTCCTTCTGAAGGTTGAAGCATTTCAAGGTTTTTTTTTTCTTTCTTTTTTGTACTGGTGAGGTACAGAGTTTATGCTCTTGTGCCTTTGTGACCCAACAATAATACAACATTCAGCTGGCAAAACAGTTTATGAAACTGAAGTTGAAATAGCTTTCTATTTCTATTAACATGGCTTCATTCGTACAGGTCAGAACAATCAGTACATGTAAACTAAAAATCCTATTACAAAAAAAAAAAGGGGGGCTCAGATAGGATTCAAAAGTCCTTGAAATGACGACAGCACTTTCTGGTCCATGGAATGGGGCCCGCAGTATGCATGGATATGTGCATTTGTGTGTGTGTGTGTGTGCATGGATTATGGATGATAGCAGGAAAACAGAAGGAAGTACCACACAGGAGAGATGGAGATAGGACATGGCGGTACCCAAGGCAATGAGAGGAACAAGACAGAGAGGGAGAAAAGGAGAATGTCAAGCGATAAAGATGAAAAAAGGAGGGGAAAGACAGACCGCAGGCAACGTGAGGACCGAGAGAGAATGAGAGAGGGGGCAAAAGAGGGAGGGAGACAGTGAAAGAGAGAGAGAGACAGCAAGAGAAAGGGAGTTGGAAGAGGGGATACTTGAAGCAAGGGAGAGGCTGTGCTGCAGCCTAATGGCCTAGTTTCCCCTACTTTAGAGAATTCGCTCTGAAAGGGAAGAGAAACGTACATGTACAGTGAATGTAAATGAGCAAGCGTGTGAAAAGAGAGAGGGGGGCAAACAGGACAGGGATATTCAGGAGACCCACTTGCACACACACGCATGCACTCACACACACGTGCGCCATGATGAATGTCGAGGTGGTGTTAAGCAGCAGTTAAATAGCCAGGCTCTGCCAGCGAGGTATGAAGTAGGCTCGTCTGCAGACTTCTAACACTTTTTATGTCATTAATTGTTGATAGAACAGTTTTTACACCCAAAATATATATCTTGCAGATTAAAAGTGCCACAGAAAATGTCCCGAAGTTCCATTTGGGCCAAAGCTGAGGCGTGTTAAGAGAGAGAAGGAGAGCGAGAAAGAAAGAGGGAGAGAGATGGACCGACTTGGAGGGAGAGACTGAGGTGAGGAGAGGAGGTGTAATGGCAAAATGCTGTACCTCTCTGTTTGCATTAAATGGTTCCTATGACAACGGCCTTGGTGTATTAACGGCTGGTGTCAGAACCGCAGGTCATTATTCATGACCCTCCTTGAGGGAACTCAAGGTTGATGAAAGAGAGAGAGAGAGGCAGAAAGAGAGAAAGAGAGAGAGAGAGCACTCAGATCTCAAAACCTGGATAACCGTGAAGGATGCGCGCAGCATATTGATGTGAAGAAACACCACTGACGCCCTGGAACAGAGAGGGATTCAATAGCGCATTTGGGCAGTAAACAGTATTCGATATGCAGAAACAGAAAGCGAGAGGGGAGCGCTTTGTGTCGAGTGCAAAAAATCTCCGTCGTAACAAGTCATTTAGCCTCATATTTAGCAGTAAACTCGTTTTTCTTAAAACAAATTAAAAAATCTGCCAGTGGGATGAGATAATCCCACTCGCATCCATTGCTACTGAAGTTGCTTCCAGGATTTTCTTGAATCAAGTGTCATTTTCGTGATCATGGTGGGCTGATCTACCTTAATCTGCCTTGTTTCAACATATTTATACTCAGTTCCAGAAGTATTCCTGAGACAAATGACGCTGCATTGGAAACAAATGGGATTATCACTGGCAGATTATTCACTTGTTTTAATGAACTCAAGATTTTAAAATGGAGTATGAGACTAAATGTCTTGATGGAAATGGAGATTTTTTTTTTTTCAGTATTCTCGTGCATGAGTAAAACGTTCTTGAAACAGGATACGGGAAAAACGGTTAAACAGTCATCACGTGTGCATGTAACTATGGTCATTCCTGTAAAAGTTACTTATTTATTTATTTTGTAAACTGAATCAGCGCTGGATTGGAAAACAATATTGGTGTTATCCTCTGGCAGACATAACAGAAAGGCCTCAAGGTCCTTAGTGCTTTGTAGTTAGTGCTGCCTTGTGTGGACACAATTTACATAAATATGCATGTGTGTGTGTGTGTGTGTGAGTGTGTGAGTGTGTCCCTGCACTGTGAGTATGAGAGTTGAGATTTTGGCAAGCCGACTGAGAAATACTACAGCCCACTATAATTAGGGCCTGTGAAATTGTACCTCTGGAGATGCTGCGGTCTGTGTGTGTGTGTGTGTGTGTGGTTTGCTTTTGCCTCTGTTTAGAATAGGGAGAAATGAGAGACAGCCTTAAGATTCTCTGTCACTCGCTCTGTCCACTGTTCTTCCTCCCTCTCACTTTTCCTTATTTCCAGCTCTTTTTCGGCCTCTTCTTGTCTCCCCCTCTCGCTGCGCTCCAGTCAAGTCAGGCCAAATTTATTTACCAAACAGCACTTTTAACACGTGTTGTCACGAAGTGCTTCATAGTGCAGCGAAAGAATACACCCAGGGCTTTAAATTAACCTCGGGTAATGGATGGTGGAGCTCCCAGCCACTAAGAATTACCACAAAATATTTTGCTTTCTCTAAATTTAGTCAAGCGATTGCAGGGAATGTAGCTGCACGAAATCAATCTTTTTTTTACATGTTGAGGCTGATTCCAGCCACACTTGTAGAAACAAGGGGGAATTTATTCTTTAATCCCAGGCATTTTATATTTACCTCTACTGCTGTACTGTTGCTCTTATAAGGAGATTTTCATGAGATTTATTGGACACATAAGCTCTCGGCATAAAAGAATAACTGATTCGATTGTGGTGTGGTGATGTGGATCTGTGATTTCTGCAGCTTAAATCCGTCTGCCCGGGCAAAATGTTATGCTGCTTTTCTTGGTCAAACACATTAAGCTACTCAAGATCTGCTCGCTGCTTCTCAATGAAATGTTTGCGGTAAGGTCTTCATCCTCCTTTTGTCTCGTTCCTGTTCTCTAAACCGCCGTTTCACTTTCCCGTCAGCCCAGTTTATTTTCTTTTTGAAAACATATAATTTGTCTGTCTGGTGTCACCTTCACTCCGTTCAACCTGACGACAAGAGTTTGTTGTTTACAAGTCACACACTGGCGAAAGATGAGACTGGAGCCGTGTCAAGCCTCAATGCCTCAGTATTGGAGAAGCCTTGGAAACCTCCAAAGGCATTTTTCTTACAGAAACTAGATCAGAGAAACTCCCCGGCCAAAATGTCTGGTCGAGTCGATAGAGTTACCTGCCTTAGCCAGTTTTTTTTTTTTTTTTCCAGTGGGTGATGATTTCAAGCACATACATATAAAAACAAATGTAAACAAAGGAGGAAAAAAAATCAAATTACAATGAAAAACATGATGCTGGCAGGCTGGGCTACACATGCATGCACATGTAAGGGTTGTCTTGCCCACGCTGAATATTTTTTTTCTCCCTCTTCTTCTCTCTTCTTCAGCTCCTGTGTTTCCTGCAGCCTTCAACCTGTCTCCCAAAACTTTTTTTCCCCCAACATCCTCCACTCCCTTACCATCTTTTAGAGCTCGAGTGTGTGTATTTTATTAATGGATCCCTACTCTCCGTGAAGGAGAACGTACTTGAACCGCCGCGTTTGAAGCGATACACACAACTTTCTTGCACGGTGTAGTTTCAGTTTACTGCAAAAATGGCAAATATTTTAGTCTCACATTCGGTCTTAAAATGTTGTTTTTCTGGAGTTTTCTTGAATCAAGTGTCATTTTCGTGATACTAGTCGACTGATCTACCTTAATCTGCTTTGTTTCCACATATTTATTCCTAATCTCATAAAAAAAAATCCTGTAAAAAAAAAAAAAAAAAAAGGGAATCTGTATTGGAAGTAAGTGGGATTATCTCATCCCTCTGGCAGATTACTCACTTGTTTGAAGACAAACAAGGTGTTAAGACTTAATGAGACAAAATGACGTGTTAAGATGGAAATTGTTTTGCAGTGTTGCATGCATTTCTCACTTGTCTCTTTCTATGTACCAATCTGTGCATTCCCACACATGGTCACCTTGTCACCCAGCCCCCCTCTGCTCCCTCTGCGTGCATAATTTGACAAGGTGGCCAGCATGCAATAGGCTAGTGGAGGAGAGGTCTTACTCTATATGAGCCTCAGTGTCAAATGAGGTGTCATCTAATCCAAATCCGTATGAAGTGATGGATCCGGATTCTCAGCCACGGACTGTGCCTAAGCATGTTGCCTTCTATAAGCAAGCTGTTCCCTAGCTAATCACCTGCACTATTATTGATTCAGCCTTCTGTATGGCGATGGAATTTTTTGGAGTGTAACATCAAACAAAAATCTCCTCCTTTATCTCACTAAGCCGATTTGCCACCGTGCCTCCATTTCATCCTCACCTACCTATACTCACTTCATTTGAAGCGTTTCGTTTCAAAAGCTATATATTCACATCAATGAAACATTGTCACCCCGTGAGCTGTGAATATTTATGGTTACCTATAAAAACATCCTTTAGTATAAACTTATTTCAGAGAAAAATAACTTCAAATATCCAGTAACGTAAATGATAAATCAAAGCTGAAATTAGGCCCGAGAGTTCCCCTCACAGAGAGAAATATCCCCCCAAATCTTTATATTTTCCAAGCCTCAAATCATTATTTCAGTCCTACTGTGCAGCTGGTACACCACAGCTGCTTTGAGAGAGATCACTTTAGCCATAATCCCTGGCTTTGCTACTCTCTGTCTGGCGGGTGACCTCACGGTGTTCGGTGATTACAGACCTATGTTGAAATAGTAATCTGTGTCTGTGCTCGACTGATCTTCCCTTGTGCTTTGCAACCAGCAGTGTAGGTCACAGAGCCGCACATCAGGCACCGCTCGGCTCTCCTGCCACGCATAACCTCAATTTGTTTGAAAGGATTTTAAGATCTGTTTGATCCAGGTAGACGGGATGAGTGCTGCTATGTACAGCAGTTGCTTGTGTTACACTATTAATATGGCAGGCTGGGCTTGTAGCCATGGTGATATGTCTGAACGCTGAAATTTTTCACTGTTCACCAGAAACAAGTCTAGAGCGGATTCCAAGCCGCAGCCAAAAATTTCCTGTAGGTGGGCCAAAGGCACTGACACTGATGATGACTTGAATGTAGAAGAGTTTGTACTCTGCCTCCTTGCAATAAAATATGTATTTTTGTCTAGTCTGTGACTTTGAGTTGAAAAACCCTTTAACGTGAATTCTCGGAGGATGACTTCTTCGTAATATTTAGAGCTGGTGCAGGAGACGGATGCCTGGGGATGAGAAAAGCATGTCTGAAAGCCTGTAAGCCTAATCATCTCTCTTTCCCAGGAAAGACTGACTCTTATCTGGTTAATTGGTTTACAAGTTGCGATGGTTTAAAGTTTGAAACATCGTAAATGGACAGTGGGTGTCTGTGTCTCACAGTGATAGCTGTATTATGTTTGCATAGCTGTGCTGATCAACATGATCTCTGCTCAAGATAAGTATATCTGATGTTTGCACCCAAGCAAATGATTAAATGAAAATTCCCGTTTAAAGCACATTAACACTAAGTAAAACCTTGGACTGGCAGTTTGCATTGAGTTTCTGGCGCCATTTTGTTATTTGATATCGTATTTTTGTTATTCTGCAGCTAACTGACCGAATCCACTGATGTCACTGGGTGATTTTCTAAGCACAATTACATTGGTATTTGATAAGGGAAGAAAAAACAGTCATCTAAAACAGAAACACTAGCTGTCAGGTTTTAAGGTCAACTCCTGAAAAATAAGAGCAAGGACTTCTTATTAGACTCAGTGATTTGTTACACAAACATGCACGGAGAAATTCAGCTGCAGCTGCTCTGTTTGTGCATCGCATTTACCAAAAGAAAAATGCAATTACACCCTAAGATCAGGCCAGGCAATACAGTGATATTATATCAATATCGTGATATAAGGATTTCAGGATTTTATCACAGTATCATGATATGGCATAAATGTTGTCTTTTCTTAGTTTTAAAGACTGCATTATAGTGGAGGGATCCAATTCTCTTTACTTATTGGACTATTGTAGCTGTTATTAGCCACATAAGTAATGATTCTTTATCAAAAACTTCATTGTGTAAATATTTTTTGAATTCATAGTCAGTATACAGCATTGTCACAATATCGATATTCAGGTATCCAGTCAAAAATATGTGAAATTTGTTGTCCATATCATCCAGCACTACCCTAAAACAACAAACAGTACCAAAAATATAATGCAATGTGCCAATCGTTTTTTTAAGCAGTGTTAATGTTTTAGGTGGAATTTCCCTTTAAGGGAACTCATCAGGCTATTTGATAGATACTGAAAAACGAAGTAAGAGATCTTTTTGTGCCTCAAAAAAGAGGCAGTGGTGCAGGGAAGGATCATTCACAAGTGCAAACCGATAGGATGTCAGTCTGGGAGGGAACACAATTTTATTTGAAGCGATAGGTGGATGAGAGAGGATCTTTGAAGATTTGTGAAGGCTTTATCGGTTGAAAGTTTAATTTACATCCACCAGTGCAGGACGGTGTCAGATGGTGTCAGTAGGCTGTAAGTGAATGACCAGGTCGTGATCATTTGGTAGTTGAGCGCTGTCTGCTTTACGAGTAACATGAGTTCAACTTCGCTAATGAGTAAAGCATCTGTTCTCACCATCAAAATAACATGACGCCATTGCCGTGTGCTCCGTGTAGCTCCGCTGATGTTTTGTTTTCTTCGTGAGTGGGTGCCCCCCCTCGTTAACAGGATCTGTCTATATAGACTTCAGTCTATATTGAGTGGGTGGTTCCAGTCTGTCAGGTGCCTATCAGGTTTCTTAAGGAGGACCGTTTGGCCTTGGGGCGCTCTCACTAGTGTGGATGTCCCTCTTAATGGATGCCCATTCAACACCCTAATCGGGCCCTTTATCAGCCCCGGCCAGCACCACAGCGATCATAGCAGAAAAAGCCCTTGGCGTCCTCGCTTGCTTTTGTCCAGGCCAACTGGAGCGGAAAGGCTTTGACAATGCAGTTGAGAGAGAGAGAGAGAGAGAGAGAGAGAAAGAGAGAGAGAGGGAAAGAGAGAGAGAGGGAAAGGGGGAGAGAGAGAGGAAGAGAGATTGCTCAGTCCTTACACTGTTGAGGAGTCTAACCTCCTCTCACTGCTCTGTTTTTGACTTGTTTACTCGTTTTTGATAGCGTGCACTTGACCTGTGACCCCACCACCAAATGTCATGAGAGTCTGGCTGAGCAATTAAGGAGGCAACAGGCATGAGAGATATGTGATATCTCCAAATTAAGCCCTGTATCCTCCTTAAGACATTTTACTGATCTCAAAGGTATTTTGTCCTTGAAGAAGGAGCCTTTGAACACAGCAGTATTGAAGACGGGAAAAAAATCATTCAGGGGAACAGGGGAATGCATGTTTATAATAATTTGAACCTTTTGAAGATGTTAAAAATTGGTCAGCCAGACCAGAAAGAGAGATGTGCAGGGGGTTGTGTCCTTGGGTTTAGAGGTTCAGATCATTAATGCGGAAAAGAAGCCAGCAGCCAAATCATTAAAGACAGACACACAGCATTCAGACCAGATTTTGCCCCAATTAGTCTGTGCCACACACATTTTGAAGGCAGTCTTTTTTCCCCCTAATTTATTTATTACAAGCTCTTTCTCACAGAACCCCACTTTTTAAAATGTGTCTAGGATGGCTGCTTTGGTGTAAAATTAGGTCAAAAAATATTGTGCAGTGTAAGTTTGCCATAAGCTGAAAAGGCTTTTTAATAACAGCTGCTTGATTCAGTCTTTGATGTCGAATAAAACGCTCCCAGTCTGGCCAGTCTTGAGATGCATGATTGACACAATGTGGTAATCCCAACCAGTGCAAAGGCCTCGCTAATATGTACTGCACTATCAGGGTTAAAATTATATATGTATGCCCATCTTTAATACACAGTGGTATTGGGGTTAAATTGGGATTTGGGAAGCGAAAAGGGGTTGGGGGGCGGGAGGGTGACCCACCTACCTCGCTCCCAAGTATTACTACACTATTTCATGCAAAATATGTTTCCTTCTGTTGCTATATCATAACCTGCAAGTGCATTGATTCATTACAGTTATTTGCCATAATCGTCCATCATAGTAACAGCTTGTTTTTATTTTCGTTCAGATAATTCCATTTCTTCTTATTTAAGGAATGAATATCGTCTCATTCAGTTTCCAAGAGAATCTTAAGTTAAATTTTGAATTAATGTCTAGCTGTTTTTTTTTTTAAGATGGCACGTTGAGTGTGTTCTTCAGCATGTGAATTACATTATATATGATGTTTTATTAATGTGCTGCAAATTAGCACAATGTGTATATATATTGCAGTATGGGGGACTTTTAAATGAACCATACTGAGGTAAAGATACAGTTCGCCCAAAAAACAAACAAAAAAGTTTAAAAAAAACAAAAAAGGTTAAATGAAGGTCAAATAAATAAGTAAAATATGTTCCCACTTACACCGAGTGCAGTCTATCCATGCGTGATGTGATTTGGTGAGGTTGCCAGACTGCTGTGGTCTTCGCTGTCTGCCTTCACTTCAAAACAATGGGGCTGGATCGTGTGTTGTTTTCTGGAGCTCAAGCCATCAAAAATTTACATGTGAAAAAATCAACAGCAGCAGCTCTTTCCAAAAACAATAACACGGATACCCGGTATAATCCACAGCCCTTAGGGGTCAAGTGTTTCGTTGGGAACTACTTCCTGCCGAGGAACACCAACAAACTGTGTCTACCCTCCCCGATGCCAGGAGACAGGGAAGACCATGGAAACTACGCCAAATCACGGGGACCCTGGAAAGCTTGCACTAGGACAAGGAGGGAAAACAGATATTTTTGGTATTTTAGTTCAACTGTCACAGACAAAAATAGACTAATTAAAAAATGAAATAAGCAGGGTGTTCCTTTTGGCTCCAATATTTCAGCATGCACAGTAGTTTTCACAGAGAAGAAGACTTTTTTTTTGGAATAGAGCCTCTTCTTCTCTTTGTTACGTTTGCTTGCCTACACCGTTTTAGCCAACACTTGAGCTTCACTCGAGCCAGCAGTGCATGTGGGCAGCGAAGACAATACAGTCTGCAAGTTCTTCTCCGTACACAATTATCAACCTACAGTTCTCTCACAATAATTGAACCCTGCACTGTCTGCTTTGCATCTCGGTGAAAAAGTGTGGGTAGAGCTGTTTGCGCAACCCACACAGCGCACCATTAGCAGCGGAGAAAATCTGAATCTATTCCACCGAAGTTGACTGTTTTTTTTCTTCCTCCTCTTCTTCTTTTGAAAGTGACCTGCTTGTATTTCTGCTCAGCTCGTACTGTACTCTGCAAGCTATTTGAAATGACAGTTCACGCACAGACTGTTTTGTGCATTCTCACTCACACTGTGCACTCCAGCAAATAGCGTGGTTGCACTTCATCATCGCTTCAGGTTGTTGAAACTGTGTATGCAGTGGATGAAAGAATGTGCAGACAGAGGTTTTTTTTTTTTTTTGGAACCTGACCTGCCTTTTGCTATTATCTAAAAAGTACTCAAAGTACTCCTTATGCTAGTATCAAAGAAGTGCATTGGGCCCTGTCTAATTAACAGTTCAGTGCAGTTTTAAAAGGTATGGGCTTGCAAGTTGCAGCTGTTGTACCAACCTGTGCAGCAAGTGAAACATATGACACAAACAGGATTTTTTATTTTTCTGTTTGGCTATAGAGGCCTGCTGTGTTTAAACAAATTCAAAGATGATTCCAACACTATACAAAACAGACTGGGTACAGTGTATATGGAAAAAAAGTCAGTGGTCACCCTTCACCATTACAACAGTTGAGGTTTCAGTGCAGTTTTTATCAGCCATATAGCCAAATAAAAACAAAGAAAAAATTACTCCATCCCAATTAAAAAAAAAGAAAAAAATCAAAAAAGTCCATCTGCTGCAGAAAGTTGCAAAAATCATCCATAAGGCGTGAGTGAGGGAGAGAGCGACAAGTGTGTGTGTATATGTGTGTGTGTGTGTGTGCCTGTGTGTCAGGCAGGCTGTGTGTGTGACAGAGAGAGATATTGGATGTGCGAAAATATTTTTATTTATTGTGTCAAAATAGTAGTTTTTGTTGTTGTTTTGTTTTGTTTTTTATTATTGTTATTAATATGTCTATTTATTCTCAGTCCCAAGCCCTGTCTGCTTTGAGTTTTGCTGCAGAATCTCATCAAGTCAGTGACTGAGGGGAAGAAAATCTGCTCCATTGAAGTTCTGTGATCCAGGCTTTGTCTTCACTTCATGATATCAAAAGTCCACGCGGGGGGGATCCACACCTCCTTGTCCAACACTTAGCTCACAGAAAGGGTGTGGACCACAGTGGAGCATAGTAGTCTTGTGCCAGTGCAAAAGAACAGACAAAACAAATGACGAAATCGTGATTCTGCCTTCTGCACTCTGTTTCAGTGTTTTACTCAAGCGCATGACGGAAGGAAAAAATATCCATTAATAATTAAGCTTTTCAGGAATCTTTTTCTAGCTTCCTTTGCAGTGCGGTGTACTTACTACCTGTGTGTAACTGTGTGTGTTTGTGTGCATTACTGTTGCTCCAAGCCCTGCAATTGACAATACAGTGTGTGTGCCCCAGATAAGGGCCTTTATTCTCTTACCTAGCAAATGAAGAATGTGTTCACGATCATGAATTAGGCATGAGTTCTGGTGTTGAACTCTTATTTAATGATAGCTGTACTGGGAAGCAGGGATCGCTCTGTACCTCTCGCCTGTCTACCTCCTCATCACCTTTGATGAATGAGAAACATAAGTCGAGAGAGAGAGAGAAAGAGAGGGAGAGAGAGAGAGAGATAGAGAGATAGAGTCAAAACTCCCTTCTGCTTGGTCTCAAAATATCTAGTTCACTAGAAACTGCACCATACACACTAATACTAGAAGCTACACAAGCACTTCATGGTGTATGATATATGGCCCTCTGCACTTCCTTGTCAGATGGCGTACTACATTAAACACTCACCTACAGCACACTACAAAACAGCCTTCCCCAAAATGGCACGGCTCCAAATATATACACACTATGTCAGGTCTGCATGTTGCGTGAAAAATGGGCTTTATGTTGTGCACTCCTGCGCTTGTTCAACCTGAAAGTCTGCTCACTATAGATTACAACCTTGGCACTCCAGGCTCCTTCACACTACAACGGACGACGGCTCATTCTGATCTGACGCTCATTTTAGTGCTCATTTCCTTTACATTATACACGCCATTAAGCATATTAAGTCCAAAGCCAGCCAATGCACTGTCTCATGCTTTTAATGATATAGCCATCTGTGTGCTTCTAGACGCCTCTGTGAATGGATTTTTCGGGCAGGTTGGTGAAATGGCATAATCTAATATGGGGATTAGGGCTGGGTGTTGGCAAAGACCTCATAATACAAATCAGCGTTGGGGGTAACATGTTTCCACCGGCAACGGGTTACTGTAATCACATTTGTCTTTAGCGCAATAATATTATGTGTTGCTGTTCCTAAATTCAGTAATCATGTTACAGGTACTAATTATACAATTTTGATGTCACTTATGTTACATAAGTTCTTCAATTATCTGCATACTGTGATAGGAAAGAAATCATCAAATGTGCCTTTGATGCACGATTGCGCAGCATTTACTTGACCAGACCCTGGCCAGACTTTGCGCTGGAGACAAACATGGCAGAGCGGTCAACAGCTTTTGAGGGGTGGAGGAGATACGCACATTACTTCCAGTTTGTGGAAGGATAAGCATGTGGCGGTAAAGTGTAAATTGTGCCCAAGCCAGAAACAACAATCCACCGCTGTGAACCCGACATCAAATCTCTCCGAGCACCTCCAAAGGCAACATGATAACACAAAGCTGGAAGCAAAGGACCCCCGGACCCAGAGTGGCGCTCACGCTGAGCGTATGCCAACCCCGGCCGAGCAGCCAAGGCTTCATTTTCACCAGCAAACAAAAGCAGAAATGAACAGGCTTATAGCATCGTACACAGTAGAGGAAACGTTGCCCATTTTTACAGTAAAAGTGTGAAGTGTTACATTGTGAACTGGCAAATATGCTACAATGCGTCTCAGGCAAACAACGCAAAAGTAGTGTAACGAGTAGTGTCAGAAATTACACTACTAGTAATTAAGTAATTAAGTAAAGTAATGCATATTTTTTAAGTAATACATCACTTTTTTGAGGAATGACCCCTACACTGGATATAATACATGTCATGTTACGATTTGTATCACAATACATACAGAATCAGCTGAAAATATAGAAACGACTTAAAAGACTCGATTTCAATGGGAATGATTACTTTAGCAACAGCAGCTTTTACTTTAAAACAAACAAATGA